>JAQGBS010000849.1:0-18602 GCA_034698545.1 Acrobeloides obliquus | reverse complement strand
ATGACACCAAAATTATCGAATTTGAAAAATGTTTTGGGTTATTGAAACGAAATCCCTGATTCATGGTTTTCGTTTCAGTAACTCAAAACATTTTTCAAATTCGATAATTTTGGTGTCATTTTATTCGTCTCAGTGAGTTATAAAAAATTCATTCTATGCGTTTTTCCAAAAATGCCAAGATTTTGAATTTTATAATGATTTATTAAATCGTTTCAATAAACAATCGGATTGATCTACAATTTCTTCGTTTCAATGTTCAAACTCATTTAAAAATTTTTTTCACAATTTTGTTTCGCTCATAACTTTTTTACGGTTAGATTTTCAAGTACGGCACGTAAAAAATTTGTGCTCTATCACATCAGCATCCTCAAAAGTGGACTGGTGCTTTAATGTAGTAGGATTTTCAATTTGCGTTGCTTATTTTGTTATTCCTAGACTTTTTGTACCTCTTATCCTTTAACTCGCCTGAAAATGTTTTCGTGGATATACAACAAACTAAACGAAAATCACGTAATGGCGAGACAAACCGATGTTATGATGAAGTTTTCTGAAAACCGAAAATAACCATCGCGGGCGTTGTTGTAGCGACACTGATTTCCGTCTCCTTTTTAGAAACTTGAAATGTCAACGCTGTCTAATTTAAAATTCGACCCACTCAATTAAGTTTTCAGTCTTATCTTAGTGAATTATCGCCATTTCATTCTTAGTTCGTGCTTGTCTTTGAACTTCAAAGACAAGCAATATAAATGTTGCTCTTTTAAGCTACTGTGTATTGTGGTGTTGCCCCGCTTTTGACTGAGAGTATTGGGTTGTTCCAAAAGTACGCGGAATTATGATTTTTGGGCCTGAAAATTTTTTTCTAAATAGGACCCATATTTTTTTCCAATGCTTGAAAACGCTTCCCTGACCCTGAATCAGGGAACTTCTTTGACCTTGAATCAGAGAATCGGAGTGTGTGTATTGAAGCGAAAATCGAAAATCCCAATAAAATTTAAGCCTCTTTTTGAGTATTCAAAACAGCCAGATTTTTCTGATTTTTGAGGAGTTATTTTCTTATGTCCATCTTTTCTCCTCGAAAACGAAAATCTCCTGATAGTAGGAGGAATGAGTTGTTTGTACCATGTGCACTTTTTGAAACTTATAGGGAAGTGGGCTAGTGCCAGCATTTGTTATGAGCATTTCAAATTTTTGAGGGTGAATAATATATGTTGCATAAATCGTATGTGGTTGGATCTTGGTGAAGTTTTTTTGTTTCTTAATGATTTCATTTTGATTGGAAACAGGTGAAAATTATGGCTTCGTGGGTTTTCCGACGGATTACTGGAAATGGAAATTTATCAAGATTTAATATAGCTTTACACTTTTATAGTCTTCCCTATATAATGTATAAAAAACCGGAACTTAAGCAATTTTTCATGTTTTTTCGACCGGAAGATTTTTTCCAAGAATGACCCTATGCGGGGAATCGATTTGGCGCATTTTCAACGCTTGAAAACGCTTCTCTGACCCTGAATCAGGAAATTGGAGTGTGTGTATTGAAGCGAAAATCGAAAATTTTTAGATTTTCTACCTGAAAATGACTTTCTGGGGGGTAAATTTATGCGAGGAATCGATTGCGCACATTCCCGAAGCTTGAAAATGCTTTCCTAATTCAGTGAATCGGGGTGTGTGTATTGAAGCGATGGCCAATTTTTTCAATTTTCCTTCGATTCAGGATCAGGAAAGCATTTTCAAGCTCCGGAAATGTGCGCAATCGAAAAAATGCTTTCTTGAATCAGGGTAAACATGTGTAATAACAAGGAATTAGCTCAAATCTCTTTGTTAATTTCCTGTTATTCGACAGGAACGCGATTATAAAAAACTTCACTCCTCTTCCCGAACTTCACTCTTCCCGAAACTTCATTCCTCTTCCCGAATTACTTTCATCTCTGAACGTTAGATGTTCGTCATCGTAAAGATGTCATGAATTATAGCCCTTTGTTTACACTTTTGTTTGAGATTGGCCTCTTGGAATATTTGTTTATCCCGTATTCCGGAAGGCATAATCGGATTTAACACGCCGTTCTAAGAGTAGGATTTAAGTCATCCATCGGCATTTTTTGTTGAATACTATAGTGGCTCTTCTGCTGTGATGTCATCACATATAGACTAAATTGGAGATCCTAGATTCGTGTCTAAGTTGAAAATTCCTAGATTAGTGTGCAAAAATAGTTATGCAGAGTGCTTATTAAGAAATTTGTGTTGATATAACATAATGAAGACGTTTAGGTCTTCATCATTTTAATTGAACTCGATGATTGCTTTAGTGGAGGTGGATTCCATACATGTTTCGTTTAATTATGTACAAAATTTGAGAACAATATTTTGTGAGAATGTTGATTATTCTTTTATGACTAGTCAAATGTTCATGTGAATTTTATTTCATAGTGTGTCGTTCAAGAAATGTACTCCTGAGAAATAAGGTGCTTTTGAGCGTCAAATATTTGAGAAAACGACTCCTCTTGTGGTTTGCTTGGTGGGAAATTGTCTATTCTCCATCAAATGTTTCCCTGACCCTGATTGTGGGAAAAGGGGTAGGTGTATTGAAGCGAAAATGAATTAAAATTCGAATTTTCGTTGGAAAAAACTGGCTGTATATTTCTTTCTATACATGGAATAGATTGCGCGCATCGTTGAGTTATGACAACTTTTTTTTTGTAAAGATAAGGCTCTAGACCTCCCAAAGTGAATTTTGTTCAACAAAATTTTTTGCGCATCTTCAGCGTAAAAAACTGGTCGGAAAGATTCACAAGTGATCCAGATGAGAGGGAGTGAAAAAACAATTTGATAAAAGTGCACGATTTTTGTCATTTTTCATACTTTTTTTCCTTCCGACAAAGACCAAAAAGCGTATAGTTTTAATGAAAAAATCAAACTTTTTCGTGCCAATTACCGCCTCCACCACATTTTGATGTTTTCGGTGAAAAACTTCATTTAAAACTCTTATCGGTTCTTGAAATTAATTAATTTAGTGCCTCTTGAGTAGAGTTGGCGCCGATCTGGCAAGGGATATTAAGAGAATTCTTTTGGCCGTGACTTTTTATAGAGACATTGTTTCTAAGCCGTTTGTTGCAAAAATATGCAGTCATATATGGAGAATATTTTTGCAAAAAATTATCTTGCTCCTCGAAAAAATTTCGAGTATGGGCTTATATCTTTTTATGGTAAACTCGGAGCAAGATAGTTTTTTTGGCAAAAATATTCTCCATAATATTCTGTATGTTTTTGTAAAAGATGGTATATAAAAATAGTGTTTCTATAAAAAGTTATGGCCAAAAGAATTCTCGCAACGTCCCTTAACACAGGAATACTTCTTCGACATTCCGGGATATTCTATTCATTTTAGTTATGCTGAACAACTTCTACAAAAAAATTTTTGAAAAAAGTTGTTATTTATAAAGAAAAAATTCATGTTAAATTATAAGCAAAATTAAAAATTCAAATTTTATCGTGAGCTTTGACTCAGTGGTAGTGCCCCAAGATTCGAGTCTAGGGGTCTCGAGTTCGAATCCCACCTGGGTCGATTTGATTTTGCCTGCGAAAAAAGCTTGTATATTCCATTGTCAGACAACTTTGTTTCAACAAATTTTTGTGGAAGTTGTTCAGCATAACTAAAACTAATAGGATATCCCGGAATTTCGAAGAAGTGTTCCCGTGTTAACTTGCCAGATCGGCACCAACCTTACTCTCGAGCAGACCGAGTTTTTTAGAACCATGAAAGCCGTGGAAAGATTAAGGGTATCTACAACTCCATTCAATATCGCCTATTTAGCATTATTATTTTTAATTCTTTGCGCTAGTATTGAAGCTCTTCCAACCATTTATCGGCTAAGGTATGATGTTACTTGATTAATTTCCGTGGCGGAGTAAACAAATTCCGGGACCACGAGGTCACGAAACGAATACCATAACATGAAGTTTTCCATCCCGAGCCCATGGCCGAGTGGCTAAAGTGACAGATTTGCAGTTTATAACAAAAAGAGAAAGAACATGTAAAATAAGGTCGTATAGCGCAGTTGGATAGAGTGCTGTTCTTTAATCTAAGAGTACAGGGTTCGAGTCCCGTGTGTGTATATGGACTTTTGCCTTTGGTTTTAAAGACTCATTTTGAAGTGGGATTCGAATTCAAAATGAATCTTTAAAACCAAAGGCAAAAAGCCATATACACACACGGGACTCGAACCCTGTACCTTTAGATTAAAGAACAATACTTATCCAACTGCGCTATGCGACCTTATTTTACATGTTCTCCCTTTTTTTGTTATAAACTGCAAATCTGTCGTTTTAACCACTCAGCCATGAGCTCGAGATGGAAAACCCCATGCTATGGTATTCGTTCTACTCGTCTCGACGAGCTGAGTCGAATAGCATGACTCGTTTTTCAAATTTCCTCCAACTGACCAAATTGTTTTAGGACTGACGACCGACATTTTAGGACTGACGACCGACTACAACGTACGCAACGAGCTAAAGAACTAGCGCCTCCAAGTTTTATGAAAAGAAACGACCCCTCTTCGACGAGTAGTATGCCAAGTTATGTGTATTTGTACGAAGTACCCGTGGAGCAACCTCTAAATGAACCTCCTCATGTAAACGAATTGTACGGAGTTTTAAGGAATTTTTAATCCAACATATATTTTTGTTATTAGATGAAATTTTGAAAAAAAAATATATAAAATCATTTTTGTTTCAAGTTTTCTTGGCGATGGTGGCGGCCATTGCACTATAGCAAGCAGCTGTCTCATTGACCATTAATCGAGCGTCACCCATAACGATGTCGATCTAAATTTTTGTAATAATTTCTGAAACTACTACACAATAGGAGGTCACCCACATGAAAAATTTTCAAAAATTTTTTCTGGAAATGACCCCTCTAGGGGTAAAAGCATGCGGGGAATCCGAATTTGATATTTTCCAAGCGAAAAAATGCTTCCCTGATTCAGGAAAAGCTTGTGTATTGAAGCGAAAGTCGCAAAGATACGATTTTTGCGACTTTTTGCTTCAGTACACAAGCCTTCCCTGAATCAGGGAAGCGTTTTTTCGCTTTGAAAATATCAAATTCGGATTCCCCGTATGTTTTTACCCCTAGAGGGGTCATTTCCACAAAAAAATTTTGAAAATTTTTATTACGTGGGTGGCCCTCCTATTGTGTAGTAGCTCCAAATTGTTGAATAGAAGAAAATATAAAAAATTACGATTTCTTTGTAGGCGTACGGAGTTAGTATCACGTTTTCAGATTCGATTATACCAACGACACGATCTCGCACAGGGGTACAATAATCGGGCAGGTTGGTGGCGTTTTTGAGAGCGCTTAAATCGGCGTTGAACTTTGGTAATTCGCTCGAAGGTAGTTTCCACAAAGGGTTTGAGTTATTCAACGCTTCATTATGTCTGTCTACAAAAAATTAAAAAACTTAAATGTTGGTAGCGGGATGGTATCAGTCATACATGGACAAGCAAGGGGGGACAGAGTCCGAAAATAAGAAGTGGGTCCAAATATAGACGTGTTTACACAAAAAAACCAACTTTTTTTTTCAAATTTTGGGCAAAAACATAGGGGGGATCCTTGTGTATTTTTTCGGATTTTGGGTAAAATAAGAAGTGATATCACAATTTTTCGGCCAATAAGTAGGGGGGGGGGGCAAAAGTTGTCGAGTATGTGCCACATTTTCAACTGGCTCACCATTCAAAACAGTTGCGATCTTCTCAATAACAGTCTCGTTCGAAAAATCAGACACCAGCTTGTCTTTTACTTTCGACGCCAATGCTTTGAGCTCTAAGAATTTCTGCTGCAGTGTACTACCCAAATTTTTCATTGTGCCATTCTCTCCGAAAGCCGTTTTGATATCCTGGCCTAGATTACTGGCAACATATTTCGTTGTGTTGGTTAGCTCATTCAATTTCTCGCCCATGTTATCCTTGAGGTTGCTCCAAACACTTCCAAGATACGAAGTCAAATTTCCCATTGTGCCATTCGCACTGAAATCCTTGCTGATATCCTGGCCTAGATTACTAGTAACATATTTCGACGTGTTGGTTATCTCATTCCATTTCATGTCCATGTTACCCATGAGATTGCTCCAAACACTTCCAAGATTCGAAGTCCAATTTCCCATTGTGCCATTCTCGCTGAAAGCCTTGTTGATATCCTGGCCTAGATTACCAGTCATAGTTTTCGACGTGTTGGATAGCTCATTCAATTTCTCACCCATGTTACTCGTGAGACTGCTCCAAACACTTCCAAGATGCGAAGTCATATTTCCCACTGTGCCATTCTCTCCGAAAGCCTTGTTGATATCCTGGCCTAGGTTATCGGCAACAACTTTCGACGTGTTGGTTAGCTCATTCAATTTCACGCCCACGCTATCCTTGAGATTGCTCAAAGCACTTCCGGCGTTTTGTACAGCACTGTCGAAGGTGCTGCCGATTTTAGAGCCGACGTTTTGCGATACATTACTCACGGTAGAGCCGATGCTTTCTGCTATTTGACCGATGGAACTTGCTAGGTCTAAAATTTAGGAAATAAAATTCCTATTACGTTAAATGTGTAATATCTGTCTGTGTGTCCAGACGCTTTTTAAAGGACCAGTCTAGTGGGCGACAAGTTGCCATTTTTGTTGGTATTCGGAAAGTTGATGAAAAATGGAGCATGTTTTTTACGGCATGTTCTGAATCGTTGTAGTTGCGAGAAAATTTTGAATTTGTGTACATGTTTTCGTTGTAATACACAAACTTTTTTGAATTTTTTTTGCGTAAAAATCGATTTTTTAAGTTTTCATAAAATGAGCATTGTTCGTTTTAGCTATAACTTTTTATAGCTAAATGAGACGAACAAAATGACACCAAAATTATTCAATTTGTACATTGTTTTGGGTTATTGAAACGAAAACCCTGATTCATGTTTGAAAATTTCAAACGCAATTTCTTCGAAAACTACAACGATTCAGAACATGCCGTCAAAACAAAAAATGCGAAATTTTTTTAAAACTTTCCGAATATCAACAAAAATGGCACCTTTTCTCGTTTACCTACCTTTGAAAGTTCCAAAAATGTCAACACTATTCGATTTTACTACTAGTAAAAATAATATAACAAATATAGTCCTCATGGCTAACTATAGAAGTTTTTGATAGCTCTACAAAAGACGAACTTGTCGTTAATGAGACCTAAACCCTAATCAATTATAGTCTCATTTTCGACAAATTTTAGTAAGCTCATAAGTCTCTACCAATTCCTTTTTAATTGGGATCATACGTGATATACAAAGCCGATAGCACAGAAAATCACTTGAAATATGTGATCAGTAATGAGGAACTACTACATTCAATGTGTCTTGTCTACTTTTGGTCTCTTGTTTAGAAAATCATAATTGGAGATCATTAAATTTTTGAAAAAATTTTCAAACATTTTGGGAAAACATACGAGGGGGGACTATTAAGAAAAATTTTTCCGGAGGATCGCGTCCCCCTCCTATGTCAAATCCACTAAAACATTCATTTTTTATGCACTAGAAACAACTGCCAATGATCGACTTTCTCCCTTAAAGAATTCTTCCCTAGCCTTGAATTAGCCCAGTTTCGCTTCAATACATGCACTTTTTCCCTGAATCAGGGAAGCGTTTTCAAAGTTAGGCATTGCACGCAATCGATTTCTCGCATAGAAAACCCCTATAGGGTTATTTTGATGAAAATATAAAAACTTGAAACTTTTTTTGAAAAACCATGCAAAAATCCGGCCACCCTGTAACTTACTTCTTTGTAACCCAAAGGGTATCTGATTTAGAAAAAAATTCAAACACGAAAAAAAGTAGAACCGTGATAAATAACTGAACTACAACTTTTTACTAGCAGCGCAAAGATGCATTTTATCAAGTTTTTTTGGGTGATCCCATTTTTGGACACATTTTGGTCTCGGTGTTTGTGATCGATGTAGGGGGGGGGGGGAGGCGTGCTCTTCCAATTTATATCAGTTTCAAAAAATTTTGCGTCTGTCAGGGCCTCCACTAATTCGTTCTGCCGCTGGCAGAACGGAATTTAGTTCACTAATTTCGTTCTGTCGCATCACTAATAGGCGTTCTGCTGAGTTATGACGCGTTCTGCCGGCAGAACGCCTATTAGTGAACGCGGCAGAACGAATTAGCGATGGTGATAAATTAATGAACTCAAAATTTTTTTTGATGAATTAGGAGGCCCTCATCAACCTGATGTCCCTTGTAAGACGAAAAATGATTTCGGTAAGTCAAAATTTATTGTATATAAAAAAACAATTTACAAAAAATATAAAAAAGGAACCCATTAAACCGAAGTAGCATTTGCGACAATTTGATACAACTTTTGTTTCTCATTCAGAGACAATTTAGACGATTCAACCGTGGACACGACCTAAGTTTAAACTATTTAGTACTAGTTTGGAGTAGCGATTCGAAATGACACAGAGTTCAAAATCCGGAAAAAATTTTTATATTTTTTTCTAAAAGGGGTTTTTTATCGAATGTGCGCATTCTCGATGCGTGAAAATGCTTCGTTGACCTTGATTCAGGGTCGGTGTATTGAAGCGAAAATCAAAACTTTTAGTTTTTATGTAAAAATGGACGTTTCTAGGGTTTTTCGACTTTTCATCTAAATTGAATGATGTTCAAAATTCGCATAATTATTTCCCGCCATACGACCACGCAGGGATGCATTCGAAAAGTGTAAAAGGAAATCATTCATAAATCTAATTATATACAACAACCCGATTGAAGAGCTTCGAGAGATTTAACAAGAATCACATGAGGTTTGAACAATTTTTTTCGAATGCATCCCTGCGTGGTCGTATGGCGGGAAACAATTATGCGAATTTTGGACAACATTCAATTTTGGACAATTGGAATGAAAATTCGAAATACCCCAGAAATGTCCATGTTTTATATAAAAAAATAAAAGTTTTGATTTTCGCTTCAATACACCGACCCTGAATCAAGGTCAAGGAAGCATTTGTACGTATCGGGAATGCGCGAATTCGGGTACTAGAGCTTTTGGCAACGGCAAACTCGTTGTCAAAAGCTCTAGTACCAAGCCTAGGCCTTTAGAGGATATTTTTCCATAAAATTACTTTAAAAAAGTATCAGTTTTTATAATTCTGTTGATTGCGTCTCCCCAGGAAAAAGAGCTCCAAATTTTTTCCTGATTTTGAACCCTGTCATTTTGGGTCGCTAATCCGAACAAGTACCAACTATGTTATACATCACCAAAAATTCTACTAACCTGATCCCATTTTTGAACCCTAGTCCCACCGGAAGATTCATAAATCTTAACAATATCTTCCATTAGCGCTTTCTCTTCGTCCCCTCGTGTTTCATTCACAGCCTCGCTCAACTTTTCTACCATGTTTTGAGTGATTGGGGTATTGTCAACAGGAATATCTTGTCTCGCCTGGATGTTGTTGTTTTGACGCGCAACATTATTGCCTTGGTTGTGTTGAAAAGCCAATGGTTGAATAGGTTGCATTCCCTGGGAATTACTTGGCTGGTTGTGCACCTGGTTAGGAAATGGCTTCGATTGCACAGTATGGCCCATTGTGTTTGGACTACCGATTAGCCATTGAGGTTGGCCTACACTGCCACTCGATGTGGTCTGTTGCTGTGTTTGAAATGTAGATGGATAGCCACAAGGATAGCAGAGATTTTTCATGTCCACTCGATTTTGTTGCTCTTCATGGTCATCGCCAGAAATTATAGTAAAGTATAAACAAGAAAATAGAATAGATTTAAGGAAGAAGATTTTCGTCATTGCTTCAAATCAATATACCTAAATTACTATAAACTATACACTAAAAAGACTCGGAACATCATATTCCCTGAATCAGGGTCAGGAAAGCATTTTCATGCCCAATCGATTTTTGAACAATCCTAAGAAGGTCGAATCGATCCCCGCATAGAAAAAACTATACAGTCTGTTTTTCTACGAAAATTCGAAATTCATTTTGGCTTCAATACCATCGTTTTCCTTGAATCAGGGAAGCAAAAATTTCAAAAAAGTTTGTGTATTACAACGAATCATGTACACAAATTCAAAATTTGCGAAAAAATCGATTTTTTAAATTTTCATAAAATGAATATTGTAGCAGTTTTTTATAGCTAAATGAGACGAACAAAATGACACCAAAATTATCCAATTTGAAAATTGTTTTGGTTATTGAAATGAAAATTCTGATTCATGTTTTCGTTTCAATAACTCAAAACAATGTTCAAATTGGATAATTTTGGCGTCGTTTTGTTCGTCTCATTTAGCTATAAAAAACTGCTACAATATTCATTTTATGAAAATTTAAAAAATCGATTTAAAATTCTAAAAAGTTTGTATATTACAACGAAAACATGAATGCAAATTGAAAATTTCAAACGCAATTTTCTCGAAAACTAGAACGATTCAGAACATGCCGTAAAAATAAAAAATACTCAATTTTTCATGACTTTCCGAATATCAGCAAAGGGCAACTTTTTCCCCACTGAACTGGTCTTTTAAATTTTTTAACGAGTGTATAGAACTTGCCGGAATACAATCATATATATAACTTTTTTCTAAGCCACTGATGACACACAACAATATAAATTAGTAATCCACTATGAGTCAAATACGAAAAAACTTGATCCGCTGTACCAGTGTCAAAGTGGTCGGAAAGTAAAATCAAGGCAGAGCCAGTGTGAAAGTGAAATCCAAACGCTTGTTCTAATTTGGATGATCCAACTGGAAGAATACCTGTTTTACAGCAGGTTGGTACAGTCCAATACTGACTACAATCAATGCTATATTTTTCGAGTGTATTTTCGACATGACTAATCAAACGTTGTATGTTATAAATTAGTAGTCATTTTTATATGAAGAAAAAAGTACACACAATTTCCAACAAAAAATTATCCTTCTTCTTCTGTTTGTTCCAGGTCCAGGCTCGATTTCTGCTTGCGTTTCATTTCATTTTCACGGATTGTTGCGAATGGACCCATGCGTATATTTGCACTGCTTGCTAGAATTTTTTGTTGAAATTTTGCAAAAATAATATAAATCATAGGTCGGCAAGGGGGGGGAGTCTCTCCCCTGATTAACGCATTTATGGACCCAAAATTGAGGGGGGACCACTGCATGAACCCCGCCGAACATAGGAGATGATCAAAAAAAGGTCGGCAAGAGGAGGAGTCTCCCCCTGATCCCTCACTCATGGACCTAAATTTGAGGGGAACCACCTCATCGGGCCCCCCCCCCACCTTATCGACCTATGATACAAATTACCTGATTTTTCTTTTAAGGCTTTGGGGTTGACATTTGTTGGTTTAGGCTAAAAAAGAACAATGGTTTTCAAGGCACTTATAGACCATAGAAATGTAAAATTGAAAAAAATTATGACGCATCAAAATCAGAGGAGGATAAATCCTGATGATTTTTCAAATTTTGAGTAGAGAACCCCTTCCCATAAATGATCTAAGGGAAGAGAGTTTTCGACCCAGTGCGGAAATTTTGGGAGGAGGGAGGTGGAAAAAATCACAATTTTTCTTAAAAGTTTAATCCGAGAGGAAAAGTCTCGGAGCTATTAAAGAGGGTCTCCCTGATTCAGGGAAGGGATATGTATTTATATAAATAAATTGATTTTCGCTTCAATACACTGATTTCTTCCCTGAATCAGAGTCAAGGAAGCGTTTTCAAGGTTCGAGAATGCTTGTATCGATTCCCCGACTAGAAAAACCTAAGAATCAACGGTTTTCTCATAAAAATTCGAAAATGTTTGATTTTCGCTTCAATACATCCATTCCCTGAATCGGGGTCAAGGAAGCGTTTTCACAATTCAGGAGTGCGCGCAATAGATTTCCCGCATAGAATTACCCCTAAAAATGATCATTTTAGAAAAAATTTTCATGAAAAAGTCCATAGTTTTACCCCCTTTAAAGTGCAGTAGCTCCAGCAACTTTTTTCTTTTCGAATTGGTCCTTTGAAATTTAAAAAAATGTATGAATTGGAAAGGGAATTTTCCACCAAGTTCTCCCCTTGATAATTACCACACTGTTTCGAGCCGCACCCTGTCCAAGTGTAAATCCCTGAATCAAGATTTTCGTTTCAATATACCTTTTCATCACTTTGTTTATTAATAGATTCCTTAGACGTTGTTTGATCATTTTTCATGGCTTGAAATTCTAAAAAAAATTATAAAAAAAACAAATTCCAAAAATTTTTGCCTATATGGAGCCAAATTTTAAAAAGAAAAAAATGTAAAATGCAAATTTCAAAAACATTTTTTCTTCAACTTTTTTGGCTCCATCGTATTCAATGTAAAATTCTGGTAAAGAAGCTGTCAACCCCACTTTAAAGAATTCGCGTGTTAAAAAGCTCTAACAAGAAAATAAGGACATGATTGATTTTACTTCATGTGAGTCTGAATACCTGGCCGAGAAAATTCCATTAATTCCCTTAATGAACTTTTTATTGTTTCTATGTGAAACATTTCGAGGAAACATAGAGACATTCCGAGGAAATATATTGGCATTGCATTTTGAGCTGAGGGTGGTAGTTATTTTTCATAGGTTTTATCGACTTCAATAGCGTGAGAACTTTTCAAAAATGCTCAATAAGCAAAAAGAACTTTACCTTGAATCACAGCTTTAGCAGAAATATAAATGACGGGATCGAATTTCTAAAACGAAAAAAAGCCATAGAATTTATAAGCAATATTGGGTTAGTGCATAATTATCGGGGATATTTTATATAAATTGTTTCAACTTTTTAATTTTGGCTCCAAATTGACTGATTTTTGGTACTTGGGGGTTTTCGGGCACGAGAAATCGATTGGCGCATGTCCCGAGTTATGAAAAAAATTTTATGACACTCTACCCCGTTAAAATATCAATTTTTTCAACCTTTTTATTTTGACTCCAAATTGGCTGATTTTGGGTACTCGGGCACGAAAAATCGATTGGCGTATGTCCCGAGTTCCACAAAAATTTTTGTGACCCCCTACCGGGGTACCCCCTGTTAAAAAATCAATTTTTCATAACTCGGGACATGCGCCAATCGATTTCTCGTGCCCGAAAACCCCTAAGTACCAAAAATCAGTCAATTTGAAGCCAAAATTAAAAAGTTGAAAAATTGATATCCCCGATAATTATGCACCAACCCAATACATACCACGGCGTTCGATTATTAAAACAAAATGGAAAGGTGATGGAGTTCGAAAAATCGATTCAATGTTTTTGCTACACAATTGCTTCACGGCTTCTGAAAGTTAAAAAAAAGTGAGACGGAAACAAATCTTCATAGCCAAATGGTTAGGCTGCGTTCAAGCATGTCAAAATTGTGAGAAAGTTGACAAAAAGTTGTCAAAAAAGTTTAACTTTGCCTGATTTTCAATAAAACCATGTTTATTGAAACGATTGGTCATGAAACATAAAATTTTATTGGTTTTTTCTGCTTCTTGATCAATAAAATTTTATGTTTCATGACCAATCGTTTCAATAAACACGATTTTAATGAAAATCAGGCAAAGTTAGACATTTTTGACATGCTTGAACACAGCCTTACTAGAATTTTCGTGGCGTTCCACCGGCAAGCGCCCTGGGGACAACCCTTATCCGTCGCGGACAACCGTCACCGCCATCCATCTATCCCGCTAGTCACTGTCGAATTTCAAGAAAGTTTGTGTTTCAGTGACGGTTGTCCTCGGGGACGGTTGGAGCTACTGCACTTGAAGTGTCCCACTTACAACGTCAAGTTCAAATTTCATGAATTTGGGAGCCATGAATTTTGGATTTCATGAATTTGGGAGCCAACATTTTTTTCTACAAATGACACCTATAGGGGCAATTTTATGCGGGGAATCGATTGCGTTCATTCCCGAGTCTTGAAAATGCTACCCTGATTCAAGGAAAAATTAGGCTTTTGAATCGAAAATGGTCATTTTCACCTGAATCAGGGTAGCATTTTCAGGACTCGGGAATGAGCGCAATCGATTCCCCGCATAAAATTGCCCCTATAAGTGCCATTTAAAAAAAATTTCCGGTCCCAAATTCATGAAATCCAATTTTGAACTTGACCTCGTAAGAGGGACACTTCAAGTGCAGTAGCTCGGGACGGTTGACCGTGAAGGTTGTCCTAGTGCCGGCCACGAGTGTGTCTTTCCATTTTTGTTTTAATTCTCGTACACCATGCTACAAGTGAAGTATGCTATGCAAAGAATGTGATATAAGAAAAGAAGACAAAACATATCATTATCTAGCGAAGGGAAATTTTTGCAATTAAAAGTTCTCGGTACATCTTTTAAAGTCTAAACGAGTCGAGAAAAAGGCGAAAGGTTCATTTTCAACTTTAGTGAAATGGAGTTTTTTTCAAAATAAAAAACGGGGTTGAAGGACCAGTCTACTTTTGGAGAAATCGATTGCGCACATTCCCGAAGCTTGAAAATGCTTCCCAGATCCTGATTCAGGAAAAAATTAGGTTTTTCGTCATTTTCACCTGAATCAGGATTAGGGAAGCATTTTCAAGCTTCGGGAATGATCGCAATCGATTCCCCGCATAAAATTATCCTTATATGGGTCATTTTTAGGATTTTTGAAAAAAAATTTCGGATCGAAAAAATCGCCCAAATTCTAATTTTTATACACCCTTAAATACCAATTTGATAGGTAAGCGTGGGATTGAAATGAAAGAGAAGCAAACCCACAAACCTTATTAGAAAGACCGCTTATGGATTCAACCACGCTCTCGTCGTTATTGCTTGTTGAAGAGGTTACGGAAACGTAATTACGTCGTGCCTGAACTGATTTATGTTGAAATTTCGACACGTAAAATTTTACCGCCACTATTCGTGGTTTTAAATCTGGACAGCTTTGTGTTTGTTTCGACTTGGGTTCAAGATTGTCAAAACGGACTAATTCTAAAGTTCAAGGAAAGGTGAAAGTTAAAGGGGGGAGTTCAAACCATGGCCAGGTAGAAATTTTTTTTAATTTAAAAAAAGACATTTCTAGGGTAAATTTTATGCGAAAAATCGATTGGAATAGGTTTGAAAATGCTTCCTTGACCCTGATTCAGGGAATGAAGGCCGTGAAGCGAAAATCGAAAAATTTGGATTTTATAACAAAAAAAGACCCCTCCGAGGTAATTTTATGCTAGAAATCGATTGCGAATAATTCTGGATCATGAATACTTCCCTGAATCAAAGTCAAGAAAATGTATTCATGATTCAGAATTATTCGCAATCGATTCCTCGCATAAAATTACCTCGGAGGGATCTTTTTTTGCTTAAAAATCCAAATTTTTCGATTTTCGCTTCAATACACGACCTCCATTCCCTGAATCAGGGTTAAGAAAGCATTAAAATCTATTCCAATCGATTTTTCGCATAACAATTTTCCCTAGAAATGTCATTTTTTTAAATTTAAAAAAATTTCTACTTGGCCATGGTTTGAACTCCCCATTTAAAAATTTGAATAACTTACTATCCACTTCAATGGCAGCTATAGGAGGATTTTCAGCCATGCGATATAGGAATAAACGTAATAAAAAATTTTAAATATCGTCTATAACAAAATTTGAAATTACTTGAAGTTTTTTATTGTAAAAAGTACAAAATCATCAAACAGGTTGTGCTATAGTCCGTTTCAGCTCCAACTATAAAAAAGTTGGACCTAAAATTCAAAGTCCGAGATTAGCATCACGTCCGATCTGGCAAGTTAAGCAACATTGAGCCCGCAGGTTCGATCCCACTAGGGCAAAAATTTTGATCTACAAAAAACTTTCCTTACAAACAATGGAGCAAAGATTTTTTGCTCTATTCTTTGTAAGGAAAATTTTTTGTATATTGAAATTTTCGGATCGGACCTACGGGCCCAACGTTGCTTAACTTGCCAGATCGGACGTGATGCTAACATCGAACTTTGAATTTTGGGTCCAGCTTTTTTCGAATCTGAAGGAATTTTTTGATTTTGGGCAATTTGTAAAAGTACAACTGCGCCGAACATGCCAAACGGGTCCCAATTAGGCCTAGGCCTAAGCCCAAAACCTAAGCCTAGGCTTAGGCCTAAACCTAAATGGGACCCGTTTGGCGTGTTCGGAGCCTCCGTTTGGTGCCCCGTTCGGCGTGTTCGGCGCAGTCGTACTTTTACAAATTGCCTGATTTTGACCATAGGGAGGTACCCCACAATGAGAATACCCCGAAAATGGCTCAAAAACTTTGTATTTCCTGAATCAGGATCAGGCAAGCATTTTTTCAGTCGGGGAATCGAATGCGCGCAATCGATGCCTAGAAAAACTCTACTACAATCGAAAATTTCATCAAAAATCGACTTCTATAACCAAATATCGACATTTTAAAATTAATTTGCAACATTGAAACCCCACTCCCATTTTTTGAAAAAGTCTGGATATTGACACGAAAACGTGAGTTCCGCTCAAAAATACTGATTGGATCGTATCCAGCATACACTCTTGCCGAATACTGAAAAAAATTTTCATCGAAAACGAGCGAAAATACCTAAATTCACGTTTTCGTGTATTTTTTGAGGCCCGACAATACTTATATTACAAGCTAACACAAAATATAGCAACTTTTTTATCGAGTGGGCTAGTCCTTTAAGTTATTTGTGAATTTTTCAACTCAGACGATGAAATGATGTCGTGTAATTTCCTCACACACCCTTTATAATAAAATTGTAGCAGTCTCATTGCAAAAAAATTCCAAACGTTTTCGAATAAAAAAATTAAGAAAGTCAGTTGGCTGTAATGTAATTGAAAATGGTATCTATGGGAACAAATTAATTGATTCTTTACCTAAATCCTTTCTCGAGATTTTGGTACTTGTTTGTTTTCATCCCATGATCTTAAAAGGAGAATATTATGAGAAAATTTTCTCCACCCGCGCTGGGAATAATCTAACGTTCATGTCGATTATGAACTTTGGAAGTAATAAACTTTATGCTCACAAGGGAACCACTCTTGTTGATGGTGGAAATTTCGAAAAAGTCCTAAATATTCTTGTAGAGCATTCTCAACTTATTGATTTTATGCTCCTTATAACTTTTTGGGTCGATAGCGTAGTGGCTAAGGCAATTGCTCCTTCATCTAAAGAGATGCGGGTTCGAATCCCACTCGCGTTCGAATTATTTTGCAGCTAATTCATTTAAATTTTTTACAAGTTGAGGATGCTCTACAAGAATATCTAGGACTTTTTCGAAAATTTCACCATCAACTAGGGTAGTTCCCTTATCAAATGAATTAAACATAAAAAAACAACAAAATTTGCAGCTACTGTCGGCTCTTATACCTCATTGAGGGTGGTCTAAAATCGAAATTTTTTTTTATTTTTCAAAACTTTCTCAAAAGTGACCCTATTAGGAGTAATTTTATGAGGGAAACACGTTGGCGATATTATTTTTGCGTAAAAACGCGCTCATTTTTTAGAAAATTTCGAAAAATAAAAAAATTTTCGATTTTAGACCACGTTCAATCAGGGGTATAAGAGCCGACAGTAGCTCCCAAAATTTGATTTAGTTATTTTGAATGCCAGTGATGTTGAAGGCTTGAACATAGTCACTAATGCTGAAGGCTCCTTGGAGAGCTTGTTGAACTTCCTCTCGAGTACCATCAACTCGAATTTGAGTGATCACCTTTGTGAGATTTCGATTCTGCCTATAAATCTGTGCTTCGTTGATTATTTTAAAGTAATATACCTGACATCAACTAGTGTTGGTGCACCTTCAATATGTTCACTCTGCGCTGCTTGGAGCTAAAAATGAAGGATTGTTGGTACTAGTTCGGATTAGCGACCCAAAATGACAGAGTTCAAAATCCGAAAAAAAGTTTATATATTTTTTCCTAAAAATGACTTCTATAAGGGTTTTTCGGATTTTGAACCTTGTCATTTTGGGCCGCTAATCCGAACTAGTACCGGATTGTTTAAAAAATTCAATATTCTTGATTACTTGAGTAGAGATAGGAACTAATGCATTATTTGGATCCTCCTGTGCTCTTACCCAAGGTAATGTAGTATCAATTTCTACAGTAGCAATATCATATGTTCTAAAGATGGTTTTCAAATTATCATCTCTCGTTTAATCCTTTACTAAATTCATACCGACTAGGGACCGCCATGGTAACTCTTGGTGTTGTTATTGTAATATTAGCTGGTGGCTGACAAAATAACGCATGCAAAAATAAATTTATCAGTAAGAACAATTCGAACGAAAGACTCCACGCCATTATACATGAATATACTCAATTTGCTAGTAAAAATACTCATTTCGGCTACAAAATGCATTATATATTTTGATGTTATTAGGTTGTATAAAATCCGGTTAACACCGACTTTTTGGCGCTTTCGTTGAGTAAATTAGGATCAAAGTCAAGCAAAAAAGAGCATATTTTACACATACAGTAGCGTATCTAGGATCAAATGTCGAAGGGGGTGCGAGAGTGAAATCTAATTTTAAAGGACCAATCCAGTAAGTTACAATCATGAAAAAAAGATATATTCGGAAAGTTCATGAAAAATGAAGCATTTTTTGTTTTTACGGCATGTTCTGAATCGTTGTAGTTTTTGAGATAATT
>JAQGBS010000848.1:0-18602 GCA_034698545.1 Acrobeloides obliquus | reverse complement strand
TCAAACAAAATGTTTGATTTATGCGAATTTTGGGGGGGGGCGAAGTGCATAAGTTCCAAAAAATTACTGTTGGATCGTATCGACACAAAGCTTGTGTGTCGGATCAACTTTTTTTGTGAGTTTATGAAATTCTAAGCATGGAATTCGGTTGTTAGCATGCGATTTTACATATGTAGTAAACAATTTGTGTAAATCTTTATTTTTTTGAGGTCATTGGAAGCGTCGTAAACAAATCGACAGAGTGTCGGATCGACTTTTTTGATGAGTTTATGAAATTCTAAGCATCGGTGGTGCAGTGACAAAGCAGCGGCTTCGTGGCCACAAGGTGGCGGATTCGAATCCCGCTTGGAGCCAAAAAAGGTTGATCCGACACGGAGGGATGACAAATTCGGGGGAGAGACTTTTGCGCATCGGATATTTGCGCACAGACATTTGCGCATTTGCATAATGAAGCATGAGCTAACTTTTACACCGGTTTTCCTACAATAATTTGAACTTGTTTTTAGGCAGAAATTTTATAAAATTCGGGGCGCAAATGTCCGGGGCGCAAATGTCCGGTGCGCAAATGTCGGTGCGCAAAAGTCTCTCACCCACAAATTCATCGTCGAATTAGTCAGTGATCCGACACTGTCGGATCGAATTAGTCATTAAATTTGTCAGTAGCATTTTTGTCGGATCGAATTTTTTATGTTTACACACAAAACATTTGGTGTTCATACCTATAGGCAGAGATGTTGTGGGAATGGGAATTCCCAAAACTCAAAAATCATTTTGAGAATGGGAATTCCCAAAACTCCAACATCATTTTAAGAATGGAAATGCATTCCCAAAGTGATCTTGAATTTTGGGAATTTTCATTCCCATTTTGGAAATTCCCATTCCCAAAATGATCTTGGAGTTTTGGGAATTCCCAAAATGATGTTGGAGTTTTGAGAATTCCCATTACCATTCCCAGAATTCCCATTTCCAAAACATCTCTGCCTATAGGTATCGCACTTAACGTAAATTTTTTTTCAAAAAAAATTAACTTTTTTTCGTTGGAAATGACATCTCTAGAGGTAAATTTATGCGAGAAATCGATTGCGCACATTTCCGAACCTTGAAAAATCCTTTCCTGACCCCGATTCAGGATATTGTATTGAAGTGAAAATGGAAAAAGTTCGAATTTTGACCATTTTCACTTCAATACAATATCCTGAATTGGGGTCAGGAAAGCATTTTCACGATTCGGAAATGTGCGAATCGACTTTTCGTATAAATTTACCCCTAGAGAGGTCATTTCCAAAGAAAAAAAGTTAAAATTTTTTTGAAAAAAAATTCTCGTTAAGTGCGACACCTAATGGTCACTAGTAGTCAATATTATTTTAACACAAATATTTTTTGACACCAATATACTGGATTTGGATTCTGAATCCGGATTCTGATCCTCAATCTGGATTCTAAATTCGGATTCTGAACTCGGCTTCAGAATCTGAATCCAAATTCCGGATTCTGAAACTGGATTCTGAATTCGGACTCCGATTCAGAACCCGAATCCAGAATCCAGATTCTGAATCAGAAAGAATTCAGAATCCGGATTCAAAATCAGAATCCACAATCCGAATTCAGAATCCAGATTTTGGTCCACCATGTATATAAAAACATTTTAGACCGTGTCATTCAATCTTAAAAATAGACTTGGTTGTAATAATTGTAATGTTTGCAATTCACATGGATGTCAGACTTGTTTTATTTGTTTGGATAAAAGGTCAACTTCCGTTAGTTAAAGGACCATGGTCAAGGAAAATTTCCTCTAAAAAATTTTTACAAACTCATAAAGGACATTTTTCTGAACAACTTTCTCCAAAAACACAACATCTGAAAACTTCATTTTCATGGAGAAAAATGGCAAAAAATGATTGTAAAATTTGAAATTCTGTGTATTAAAAAGAAAACTTGGAAATCCGTGCAGATCGTTTCAATGCACAGACTTTTGACGGAAAACTCCATTTTAAACAATGTATGTGCTTAAAGGACCAGTCTAGTGGGAAAAAGTTGCCATTTTTGTTGATATTCGGAAAGTTCATGACAAATGGAGCATTTTTTGTTTTTACAGCATGTTCTGAATCGTTGTAGTTTTCGAGAACATTGCGTTTGAAATTTTGAATTTGTGTAAAAGTTTTCGTTGTAATGCACAAACTTTTTTGAGTTTTTGCGAAAAATAGATTTTGAAAAAAAAGATTTGGGCAGACAAAATTCCTGATAAGAGCTATGAAGTGCAAAAAAAATCAAATTTCGCTTGGTCCAGCAAAAAGAATTGTAATCAGCTGGGATTCGAACCCTGCGATGTAAAATAAAGAGTCAGCAGCGCACCCAATGCACCATCGACACTTCTGATCAGTATGTTAAATTTTAGCCACTAATGCAACTTATTTGACGCAAATTAAAAGTTTTTACGAATCAGAAGTGTCAATGGTGCATTGGGTGCGCTGCTGACTCTCTATTTTACATTGCAGGGTTCGAATCCTAGGTGGTTCTAATTCTTTTTGCACCAAGTTTGCACCAAGTGAAATTTGATTTTTTTGCATTTCATAGCTCTTCACAGGAATTTTGTCCGCGCAGTGGTAGAGCGTCAGGCTGACGCTCTACCACTGCGCCATAAGGCAATTAGTTGGAATTTTTAACAATTGTATATGAATCCAAGTATATTATTGGCACAAAATTAATAGAATAAATTTACCATTTGTTATTCTCAAAATTTCGAAGCTTTTCTTTCACGTGAACGAAAACGAGTGATAACGTTTCAACGTCCATTTTCATTACATGACCCGTTATCAGCCAAACACTGACCATAAAATTTTAAAAGCATATAAAACCGCCCATCTTTCTAGCAAAGATCAGTAACGTTTTATCGTTTCCTTGCATTAATTTTTCTTCTCGTTTTTTCCTAAATCTACGGAATTGGATCTAATTCGTTTTATTTTAATTTCCCTTATTTCAATATGGATCTTTATCGATTTATCTGATGCGAGGCCCAGTGGCGAAAATGTTCGATGGCTAGGAAGGAAGGAACATTTTCGCACATTCGAAGAAGCATGGGCATATTGTAATGGAGAGACAAATCCTCTTGAGCAATATTGTGCCAAGGCATGTAACCAGTTTTATTGGAAGTACGAGAGAGAAGAATATGCCACAAGGAGTAACATTTGTAAACAATTTATTTGGTTGTCATCTTAGTTTTTTGTGTACTTTTAAATGAATAAATATTTTATGTTATCTCAATATAATAATTGCATGAACTACAGAGTGCGTTAAAATTTCGTGATCACTTTTTTTAATGTTGATATTTGACTATAGAAGTCGGGGTACCTTGCCGTGGTCAAAAGTTCTCCAAATCGGCTGAAATTTGGTATCCAGGGGGGGGTTTCGACATAGGGAACACGAATCTGAAGAAATTTTTTGATTTTGACCACGGAAAGATAACCCTACGAGGATAAAATCCCAAAAAAGTCTGTTTTTGTAAGCCATTTTTGATCACATTCCCGAGGTCTAAGAGAAAAAATAACGGCGAATTCTTGTTCGGTGCATAGAAAAACTCTAGAAATATCAAAAATTTCGTCAAAAATCGACTTTTATAGTTAAATATCAACATTTAAAAAAAAGTAATCATGAACTTTTAACGCACATTGTATAGTCCCACGCTGGTAAAAAATGATGTTCAAAAGTTGCGAAAAGAAAGCTATGATAGTTTTCGTTTCAATAACACAAGTTTTTGCTTGTTACAGAAAGTAAGTTTTTCTCATCGAAATTACATAATTCTTTTTTATATCATACATCCCGAGATTTATCAAATAAAACAAAAAATTTTTGAGAAAACTCAGTTCCTTCTTTTAACACTCAAACATTCTGGCACAAAAGTGGTGTAGAACACAAGATTTTGACGCGCAGAATGCAGTGCAAAAAATGCTGTTTTACATGGGTCTAGAGCCCTATCTTTGTGAGAGACTAAGAAAAACATCTTTTAACAAGCATACAGTCGGCTAGAAGTTGAATTGGGAGTCGGTTAACCACTCATTATAAAGCTGAGAATCTGCGTTACAACTTTTATATAGACACCTATATAAAGTATTCGCCCCAATAAAAAGTTATGCTCAAATATTTGAGGCATACCCTGATTTTTGACCGAGTTTTGGACAAAGATTGGCATTTTTGATCTGGTTACAAGGGGTTTCAGCCAAAGTGATCTACTCAAAAATGGAACACAGATTCCAAGAAAAATTTTGGTATATTGGGTTTGGTATGTTAGCACAGAAGTTTTTGGGCGTCATAAAAAATTTTCCTCTCTTGAGAACCAAAAGTTTGGCCTTAGCGGGACCGAACCTGGTTGTCTCAACGTTGCTTAACTTACTGGATCGGATGGTCGCCTTCTTTATCCACAGCTCCATTATACTCCCTATTTTTCAGACTTATGGCGTGATACATTCTATGCTGCAAAAATTAGCTAACGTCACAACATTAATTAACATATCGAAGTTGTTGTGTCTTGATGGTTCAGTGGTTATGAGTTGAGATATCATTCAAAAGTCTACTGGTTCAATTCCACTTGGTGCGATGAAGATTTTAAAAACTTTCAGAAATTTTGCATGTTGAAATTGTTCCGTGCTGAGAGTCTGAGCACCATTTTCAGAAGATTTTAAAAAAATTTGTGCGCCCCGAAGAATTTTTGGTATTACTAAGGATTAGCTAACCCACTAAATGTGCGCAAATGATTTTCCACATAAAGTTACTCCTAGAGAGGTCATTTCCAAAGAACAAAAGTAAACAAATTTATTGAACAAAATTTCACATCTAGTAGCCTTAGTAGTACCGTATTTTTTATTGAGTGCTTTAATTTAAAAAATATTTAATTTTATTGTCTTTTTAATGGTTAGAATATAATCTAATATAAAAATATAGTCCGTTTCCGCCTAAAAGAAAAAAATAGCCCGCATGCGATGGCCAAGTGGTTCAAGGCTCTGCCTGTCTATCTGGCAAGTTAAGCAACGTTGAACCTGCAGCAAAAAATTGTTGCTTCATTGTTTGTAAAGAATTTTTTAAACTTCAAAAGTTTTACACCTCTGCAGAACCTACGGGCCCAACGTTGCTTAACTTGCCAGATCCTTGGACCACTTGGCCATTGCATGCCGGCTATTTTTTTGGGCGGAAACGGACTATATTTGCATTAAAAATAAAGAGATCCAGTCATTTTTGTAAAAATAAAAAATATCACAGCACCGCACACGTCATTCATTTTTTCAAAAAATGGACCGATTGAAAGATGCTTGTAGTGATATTTTTCTCATTTTTTGCGCAGTAGAACGCATGTTTGGATCCCAGCCCAAACTTCAAATTTTTCCATTTTTATGAAAATTTTTGCAGATATTTTAGATTTTTGTTCTTAAAACGTTTTCAGTTTTGGTCGGTATAGGCTTAGTTGGGTTGTACAGTCACGATTTAAATTTATTGTAATTGAGCTTCACTATCCAGCTCCACCAAGCCTATATCGACCCAAAAATAGTTGAAAATGTTTTGGAAACAAAAATAGAGATATGAAAAATGCAAAAGCTTATGGTTTGGGCTGGGATTCAAACTTACGATTTTCTGCACCGAAAGTGAGGACAATACCACTAAGCTATGCACCATCCATTTATGCTATGAAAAATAAACACATGCATAGTAACAAAAATGAGATTTTTTATATACAAAAACATAAGTGTTGTAAAAATTGCTAAAAAGCTACAATTTTTTGATTTCCTAAAATTCTTCTTCAATCGAAGAATTTTGAAAGAATTTTTAGGATGTAGAAAATATACACCACTAACACATACAACACTATATTACAAAAAATCGAAAAATAAAAAATTAAGCCCGTATTCATACCAAAAAGTCTAAAATTTTTGGATTTATTCGGGTTTTGTTGGTCTATTTTCTTTTGAACTAATATATGCTGCACCACAAATCATTGCACAAACTGTGAAGCCTTGAGCTAGAATACGATAGCGAGCCATTGTTTGAAGTCCATGTTGACCATTCATTGAGGTACCAGATTTTATGACACCTAAAATTTGCGGATCAATATAAGATGGTTTACCCTGGTCTCATGTCAATATCATGAATTTTCATAAAATTGACACGAAATCCCTGAAAATCAAGGTGAATTTTTAAAATAAACTAATTTTAATGCCAATCTCCGCGGAGAAAATCGTGGCTTTTGATTTTCTAAATTTTGCTTCTATCTTATTTTGCTACCATGCCATTTGTAGACGAGAAGGGCATGATTCCCTACATTTCGTCGCATTCGCGAAAAAATTAAGTCTCAATTCACATTTTTTAGAGCAAAGCGCGAAAAATTTGAGATTTCTATGTGAAAAATGCGAAATGAGCCATCAAAAAATGCATAATTCACCACATATGTACCATACACTTTTAGAATTAATCCTTACCCATTAAAGCGACCACTGTGGCTAACAAACCAGCGGGCACCAGAAAATTGCCGGTAATTCCACTGCTATATTTGCCTTTATTGCTGAGAGAAGTGTCTATGGCACCTTGAGTCCATAAATCTTTGGGAATCATTGGAACGGTCCTCTTTTGGCCAGTAGTAGGGTCAACAACTTTTTCTAATGGTCGAGCAGCCATTTTTATGAGAATGAGTAGTGTTCAAATAAATGTTAAAGTTCTAAAAAATTATATAAAATTTTAAAATAGAGAAAGAATTACAAAATCACGGAAAATTAATAAAGTTTTTGGTCAAAAATGCGATTTTTTCGCCCAAAAATTACCAAAAAAACAACAATAGTGCCTCAGACTGACAAAAATTCCAAAAAACGACCATTTTTGTTAAAAAAATATGAAATTTTTGTGAAAAATCAATTTTTGGGCAAAAACATAAGAGGTCCATTAGGTTAATTTAATTATTTCTCTGGATTGGAGGGGGAAGGTCCATGGACTCTGCAGATTCCCACCCTGTAGCGCCGCAACTGCTTTCCATTCTGGGGAGGTCTAGCTAGGCCACTGATCTCAATTGTAACTCTTTAAAGGAGTTAAAAACTCGAGTATAGTTCTTTTACAAGAAGAGTTCAAAAAAGTTGACGCTAATAGTGCAGTGGAATAGAACAAGGAAGCCGCCATCAGTTTGATATGCAGTGGATTAACTAAGGGGAATCCGGGGTGGTTCTCTTCCCAAACTTAGAAGAATGAAATACTTTTCTTAAAAAAGCCGTTTTTGCCCAAAAATTTTGAAAAATTAAAAAAAATCATATAGTCCCCCGTTATGATTTTTTACTAAAAATGACCAAAATTTCCTATTTTTTCACCAAAAATTCCCCATTTTTCAACAAAATCGTAATTTTAAGAGCATTAAGAACAAGCATTTTCCACACAAACTTAGCCTGTTTGGTGAAAATTTTTAAAACTCGTGAAAGTCTCTAGATCAAACCTGCAGGAACAACGTTGCTTAACTTGCCAGATCGGACGGTCGGCTTCCTTGTCCGCCGCACTATGGAATGTCAACTTTTTTGCCTTCTCCTAGTGGAGCGGATCATAGCAAAAATTTGTTTTAAATTTGGTGATTTTTTAAACTCAAGGCTTGGCACGCAAACAAGATAAAAATTTGCAAAAAATGCAAGGATGAAACTGAAGAAAAAATTAGGCTACGAAAAATATCGATTGATTTTTTCAGACATGAGCAGAACTTTTCAGCTGCCCACAAATATCGAAAGAGACATGAGACGACATACTTTGAACCCAAAAATTTTTGAATTTTTGTCTAGATTATTTGAATATTTTAAGAGTAAAAAATAGTTCGGATAAAAAATTTTTTAAACTTTTTCACTGTCTATTTTTATCTAAAAGTTAATTTTATCTAAAAATTGGATTTTCGGACAACCGTAGACTTAACTTAAATTTTAAATTGTTTGGCCTTAAAAATATTTTTGTAAATAAACATTTCATCACCCTTTGGAACGATTTATAAGAAAGTTTAAAAAAATTAAAAACATAGTCCTAACAAGAAAATTATTGATTTTCAGAAACGAAAAGAGAGAATTTTCTCACTCAGAAAAATTAAAGAGCACAGACAGTCAGAAAAAAGAAATCCAAAACTAACATATTGCAAAAATTTTTTGTTCAACTTAAACATTTAAAAAAATCTACCCTAAAATAAAAATCACCTCTTCTTATTGAAACAACTTAAACTATGGTGCAAAAAACTTGATGCACAAGTTCAGTCTCTAAAATTTTTAATCATTGAGCACTCTTTCGACAATGGTAGTGGCGAGACAGAGGAAGGACGCACAGCTGAAAGAAGTAGACAGACAGCAAAGAACGCTTAAATATGAGGAATATTTTTTCCAAAATCACGTCTCCACACCCATAGTAGCGTAGCAAAGAGAAAGCCCACCCCATTTCTGGAAAAAAATGAAAATTTTTTTCATTGAGACAGTGACGTAGCCAGAAATTTTTTTATGAGAAGGGCCATACCGGAAAAATTTTCAAAATTTACCTTGGTCTCCTCCTTGGTTTTTTTACGAAAATTTTCTAAAATTTTGAGAAAAACATAAAGGGGGACCAAGAGGATTTTTTTAGATAAAAAAGCGAAAAATAAGCAATTTTTCACGAAAATTTGGTCAAGATGGCGTTTTTACGCTTCGGGAGTGCGCGCAATCGATTTCTCGCAGCAAATTACCCCAATAGGGTCATTTTTACGAAAAAATTTTTTCTCCCAAATGGTCGCCAAATGCACCCCCTCTTTAAAAAGTTCGACTTTTCAGCTTTTTTAAAGATTAGGAGTTAGTGTCGCATGATGGGCACGATTACTTTTCTCACGTTTATGGTTTTTCACTCTTACATTTTTCACTTTTCCGCACGTTATAAACTATTACTTAAAAAAAAATTGAACGTTATAACGTGCGGAAAAGTGAAAAAAGTAATCGTGCCCTAAAATGGACCAAAATTGGTCAACTTTATACAAATTTTTTTCTAAGTAATAAAGTGAAGAATCAAAGCAGCATTGATTTTTTAAATACGTGTGAGGAATCTTTCTATACCAAATTTATTAGCAATACATTTTCCTATAAAAAGTTAGCCGCTCTCAAAGGTACCTTATAATAAAACATAAATACAACTTGAAAAAATCGCACAACTCCAATGAAATTCGTCCCAATTTTTTTCTTGCGCTATAACATTCCTTTACATTAGATCTCCAAAATAAACTCATTTGAGAAAAAATCTAAGCGAGGGCCACGAACTGCACTTTAGCCCTTACTAAAATCCATTGTCTAATTAGCTGAATGATATAAACCTAGAATAATCGATTTCTCAAAACTACAGAAAGTAATTTTTGTATTGGGTTGTTACAAAAGTTTTTACACCACTTTTAAATTACAGTCAAACCTCTCCATAGTGATCCCCGGGTCACTATTTTCGTACATTATTTTGGCTCGTCGTTTTATTGGTCTCTCAACCGTTGCAATACTCGTTTCATCATTTTACTCTTTCTATTCAAATTCAAACTTGCGCGAGTATTAACACGAAAAGCCTGATTTATTGTAATATTGTAAAATAAAGTGAAAGGTCGACTGATTGTCGATGCAACTAAATCTTATCTTATAAGTTCAAAGAGATAAATTTTTTCAACTTCCATTTTTGTTGAAAGGTTTACTAGAACCAAAGTTTTATTGTTTCTCGTCACTTTTCTTAGAAAACTCGGTAAACCTATACTATTAAATGGACCCAATTCGCTCCCACTTAGCACTAATCATTGCAATATTTGCGCCCCTTTTTACTCTTTTTCTATTCAAATTCAAAATTGAGCGAGTATTGACTCGAAAACCCTGATTTATTGTAACATAAAATAAGTGAAAGTTCGACTGATCGTTAATGCAATTTGGAAAAAATCCCGATCCCGTTTTTTATACAGATCTCGAAAGAAAAAAGATAGATAAATATTTTTTATACTAAAAACTCACTTTTTTGTAAATAGCAAGTACAAAAAAGTGGCAATAGGAACGAATGCACCGCACAGTTTTTTAAGGAATTTACCGGACAAGGATCTTCCGCACATTTTTGAATTTTTTTCTCACATTTTTTAAAGATATTTTGCTAATCGTTTCAATAAACACGATTTTATTGAAATTCAGGCAACTTTTACAATGCGAAAAAATGTGCGGAAGATTCGTGCGTAAGATCCTTGTGCAGAAAATCCTGTGCGTAAAATTCATGTGCGGAAGATCCGTGCAGAATTTTTTTGTGCGGTGCATTCGTTCCTAGTGCCAAAAAAGTGAGTTTTTTTAGTACAAAAATATTTATCTAAAGAAATCTCGAACGCGAAGGGTTGCGTCTCGATAAAAGCAATTGGCGAGCGTCTCTACATTGTAAGAGACTATTAGCGTTCAAAATAACGAAAAGGCTGACCCCGGCAAGAAAAATGCTGGAAGCTACCTACAGTCAAAATTTTAAGTGCCCGGTTTTTTGTGCGCCACCTGTATAAAGGCCGTTGGAATTGCCAACGCAATTTGGTCGAAAATGTGTTTCAGTCGTTAGAAATTTGCGTTAAATTTTTGATTTCTGAAAACAAGTTGTGTTGTTTTGAGCGGGCCCTCTTTTGTAACGCTATGCAAAAAAGTGCATGCTTTTTTCTTCTTTAAAATTTAGTTTTTTGTTGAAACGAATTTGAACATCAAACAGAAATTTATGAAAGTTTTACTTACACGAGTAACCGCACATCGCGGTTTTATTCGATTGTTCATTCGAAATTGAGAGAGGGAAAAGAAATTATTTTATTTACCAATTGTTAGACAGCTAGAGTTTCTCATTTCTAACGCGCTAAATTTTCGCGCCAATTTTAAAAATCGCGGTAAATATTCATTTGAAATTTTGCGGGATTCAAATTTCTTCATTTTTAATTTATGCTGTTTTTCAGGCGTGTCTATTGGTAGGTCAAGTCGTTCGGGGACATCTGTCAACAACTTCCGGGATATAGTTTTCTGTTCAAAATTGATCCTTTTACTTTTAAAAGCTCATAAAAAACGATTAATGCACATAACGTTGCTTGCGTTGATTTTTTATTTTCATCGTTTCAGTTATGCATTGAGGGAGTGAGAAGTGTTATTATCCTACTTTTCTGACAAGTCTAGAAAAGAATCAGGAGTACCGCTCAGTAGCGTAGCCAGGAAAAAATTTCAGTGAGGCACAACTTCAAAATTTTGGACAATTTGAAAAAATATAAGAGAATTTTTTAAATGGCAAAAAACATAAAGGGGGACCCTGATGTTTTTTCCACCTTCATTTGATTTTAGGGGGGCACATGCACACTGGGCACACTTCTGGCTACGCTACTGGTACCGCTTATGGTTTTAACAAAATTTTAAAATTTGACGCTTTGGCGAATTTATAGATGTCCAACAACCTATAATTGCCTCACTGTTCAGAATTTTCTGACTACGCCACTGGGTTTTTTTTCCACTCTATGTTTTTAGTTTTTCTCATGTTTATTTTTAGTGCTATTTCTATTAATCTAACAATTTCAAAATGTTCGAGGCAAAACTTCCGAATGCATCTTTGTTGAAGAAGATTGTGGATGCTATCAAAGATCTGGTGAACGATGCTCCATTTGATTGTACTGAGAACTCGATGTCGCTACAGGTAATCGAGTTTTTAAGGGTTTAAAAATTTTAACTACTTCTGTGAGGTGAAAAAAGTGAAAGTGCAATGATGTTTACATCTTTCGGGTCTGATAAGTAAATGTAGCACAAACATGAACTGAGCACTTATAAAAAATAAAATTTTGTGAAAAAATGAACTAAAATTTTCTCAAATTCAAGCACCACTTTTTTCAGGCTATGGATGCATCTCATGTGGCCTTAGTTGCTTTGAAGTTGGAAAATGGACTCTTCGACATGTATCGCTGCGATCGTACCATCAACATTGGAATTAGGTAAGATTTTGATTTTTTTGAAGCTGGAGAAATTTATTCTTAGTGTGGCGAACTTGACTCGCGCATTGAAGTGCGCAAACAATGACGATTCGTGTATGATCCGCTACAACGATGAAGGTGATACGGTGTTGTTCACGTTTGTTGATGAGAAGAGGGATCGAAGTCAGGTGTGATTATCGATATAAACTTGATTTGAGCTAAATTTAAGCTAATTTTTGCGTTTAAAAATTCGATTTTCTGAATTTTGAGCTCAAAATTTAGTTTTATACTGGATTTTGAAATAAAAAAAAATACTTTTTTGCATTTTTTATATTCAAATTTATGATGGATTTTGAAATTAAAAATCGATTTTTTACTGAATTTTGAGATCAAGGTCGATTTTCTACTGAATTTTAAGCTTAAAATTCGATTTTCAATTGAATTTTTCGACTAAAAAAATCAACTTTTGAATTATGATCAAATTTGACCTCGAAAATTTTCAGGATGTTACGGTGAAGCTAATGGACATCGATGCCGAGCAGTTGGGAATCCCGGATCAAAAATATTCAGCGGTGATCGAGATGCCATCGTCGGAATTTCAAAAGACGTGTCGTGATTTGGCGATGTTTTCGGACTCGATTGTGATCAACGCAACCAAGGGTGGTGTTACATTCAAAGCGACCGGAGACACGGGTGGAAGCACGTTGGTCTACAACAGTAGCGCGAGCGCTGACGACGAAGATAGTGGGGTTAGTTTTTGGTGAATTAAAAATGGACGCACATATTTTTTGACCCGTGTGGCAGACCCAGAAGAGACATGGAAAACTCGAATCTGAAGAAATTTTTTAGAGCTATTTATGAGGGGATATACTCTTGAATTTTAGGTTTGATCAAAAATTGAATTTTTGACTCCCAAAATGATTTTCCCCGAAAAAGTGATGTTTTACAAAATTGTTCCTCATAAACTTTTGCGTTGAAATACTCCTCGCTAGCGGTTTTTGAATGTCAAGAAAAAAGTTATGGTTATTTTATATACATTTTTATGGTTAGACTCTTCTAATTTGACCTTTTCCCTGCGGCGAAAATTAAAAATTTCCAAATTTGAGTTTCCTATGTTGAAAAACTTCAGAGTACAAAAAATCAGCAGATTTATGAAAATGCTTTTGATTAAAAATGGAAAATTTTGGACTTTTTAGATGAAAAATCATAAGGGAGATTATTAGGTTTTTAGAAAAAATTTTGGCAAAAACAGAGGGGGACATAGGATTTTTTCGGATCTCTGTGGGGGGTCGATTTCCTACTGAATTTTAAGCTCAAGATTCGATTTTTAATTGAATTTTTCAACTAAAAACAAAAGATATTTATAAATCAAACAATGATTTTGTTGAAAATTTAATTTTTCAAATTTTCAGAAAATCTTCTTCGAAGTGAAAGAAGCCGTGAATGTGACGTTCTCGATTAAATATTTGAATCATTTCGCCAAAGCTGCGTCACTCTCGAACCGTGTGCGCCTCTCGATTTGCAACGATGTGCCGATTGCCATCGAATATACCATCGAAGACAATGGCTATTTGCGCTTCTACTTGGCACCTAAGATTGAAGATGACCAGAACATGGACTAAGCTATATGCTATTAATTCTCTTTCTGTTTATTAGTTTGACTTTACTTTTTGTGTTATGTTCTTTCATTGCTATTTAATGAAGTTTGATAAATTTCAATCTCTTTGTTGTATTACAAGTCATTTGACTATTTTGCGTATTATTATTTGATAAAATTTGTTTTAAAATTTATTTAAGTTCTTGAATTTTTAAATTACAAGTTCTTTTTATCAAAAATTCTGGCATCCGATTTTTTGTACATTGGAAACCCCATTTACATTCGAAGAAGCTCACTTTAAGCTAGGGATAATAAGCCCAAGATTTTGGTTATCAGGAAATTTATTTTTTACTAATTAAATTGTTTAACAGGATGTCCCAAATGAACGACGCATCATCTAATAACAAACAAATTGCTGAATATTATCTAAAAATCTGTCGGGGTAACTCTATCCGGGGACGCATTTTCGAAGCATGAAAAAATTTATCTTATCCTGATTCAGACAATTTATATATAACAAACATCTATGATTCAGGGACAAAGTCAGAGGTGTCAAGTTTGCTGATTTTTCAGAAAAGTGATGATTTTGAGGTTAATATTCAACTTGAAAATACACAACTCAAACCACTAAATTCACATAACATGAAACCGTCGATGAAAGGCGTCGGGAATGCTGGAATCCAACTGGATTGCGAACGGAAACGAAGTTTTACGAAATTTATCGAAAATTTTGAAACTTTGCAGGTGGTTCGAGTTGTGTATTTTCGAGTTTTCACAAGTTGTCTGAATTTTTGTACTCGGGGATTTCTGCAAAAAATTTGTATTCGAGGCGATTCCACGGGTTTCCTGCAACTTTCATCGGCACTATTCCACTTTGAGGGGGGGGGGCATCAACGTGGTTCCGAGTCATAAAATTTTTTAAAAAATGACCCTCTAGGGGTAATCTTATGCGGGAAATCGATTTCGCGCATTCCCGAAGCGTGAAAATGCTTCCCTGACCCTTATTCAGGGGTGGGTGTATTGAATCGAAAATCAAACATTTTTGGATTTTTATGAGAAAACCGTTGATGCTTAGGCTTTTCTATGCGGGGAATCGATTGCGCGCACTCTCGAACTCGCTTCAATAAACCGATTTCTTTCCTGAATCAGGGTCAAGGAAGCGCTTTCACAGTTCGGGAGTGCGCGCAATCGATTCCCCGCATAGAAAAGCCTAAGCATTGACGGTTTTCTCATAAAAATCCAAAAATGTTTGATTTTCGCTTCAATACACCCACCTCCACCCCTGAATAAGGGTCAGGGAAGCATTTTCACGCTTCGGGAATGCGCAGAATCGATTTCCCGCATAAAATTACCCTAGAGGGTCATTTTTTAGAAAAAAATTTTATGACTCGGAACCACGTTGATGGCCCCCCCTCAAAGTGGAATAGTGCCCTTTCATCAACAGTTTTTTATTATACGTATTTAGTGGTTTGAGTTGTGTATTTTCGAGTTGAATATTAATCAATTTTGAGATGTCAAATCTGGCAAAATCTGATTTTTGAGATGCAAAATTTTGTCAAATTTACTAGGGGGGGGGACAAAAGTTTTAGACCAGGTGGACAAAAGTTTCAGAAATTTATCCAAAAATTTCAGATAATTTAAACGGTGCTTATTTTTTGTACATACATAATATACGCACTTAGATTAAAATAAAAATATAACGTTGTTGTAAAATGTATTGTGAAAATTGTCTACAACTTTTGGACAAATTTCTGAAACTTTTGGCCACCTGGTCTGAAACTTTTGCCCTCCCCCTAGTATAAGAAATATAATGGAAAATTAGCATTTTGCTCATAAAATCTAATTTTTGAAGTCAGATTTGCTGATTTTGAAAAGATGTTCCTGGATAAAGTAGCTATTTTGGATTTTTGTCTAAAAATCATTTTACTGGGGGTAATTTATGAATCAGGGAGGCGTTTTCAAGATTCGGCAATGCGCGCAACCGATGAAAAAAGAAACTAAAGTACATTAGCACATTAAATTTTTAAAATTTTAAGTGCTTAAAAAATTCATATTTTCATTTTGCACGTATGTAGGTTATTTTCGATGTAATTATAACTTTTTTTAAATTTGCTTTATGATCTTTTTTCGTCTCCATACGTGACAAAATGCAAAACTTTTCTTCTCAGACACTAAAATTCACTCTCATAATGTCGTCATTGCATATGTTCTTCAAAAGAATTCTCATCTTCTATGCGTTCTTTGAGCCATGTCTCTCAATTTTCACTGTGCATCCTTCATCTTGGCTAGCCAGGAAAGTGTGCGAATGTGTTCAATGGTCAAGAGGCTGAACATGTGCTGCTATTTTGCATCATAGTTCATGTTTCTTCTATTATATAAAGGAGGAAATTCTTGTCATCAGACAAAGTTACTCAACTTAACCTATATATTTAAAAACTACTTATTTTCTAAAAAATGGCTGCTCGACCATTAGAAAAAGTTATTGACTCTACTACTGGCCAAAAGAAGACAGTGCCTATGATTCCCAAAGAATTATGGACTCAAGGTGCCATAGACACCGCGCTCAGTAACAAGGGCAAGTATAGCCGTGGAATTAGTGGCAATTTTTTGGTTCCTGCTGGTTTGATGGCCACGATGGTTACTTTAATGGGTAAGGTTTAAGAATAAATTTGTTAAATGATAAAAATGGAAGGATAAAGAAACATTTGGTACTAGTTTCCAATAGCAACCGCAAATCAACTTTTTATCGGAAAAATCCGAGTAAAGGAAGCATTTCCACGCCTCAGGAATGCGCGCAATTGACTCTCCGCATAGAAAAACGGGGTAAATGACGCTTTTTCGGTTAAAATCCGAATTTTTTCGAAAAACGTACTGATAGTGCACCCCTTTAATTAAAATTAAAATTTTTGGGTTTTTGACACGAAAACCTTGAAAGTCAGGGTCAACATAATCTTACAATAAATAAACCTTTTATTAATAACATAAATTTTAGGTGTCATAAGAAGTGGTACTTCAATGAATGGTCAACATGGACTTCAAATAATGGCTCGCTATCGAATCCTAGCCCAAGGCCTCACCGTCTGTGCAATGATTGGTGGTGCAGCTTACATCAATTTCAAAGAAGCTGCTTTGAAAAAGAACGTCGTATAAGAAAATTTGCTCAAATAATAGGATTTTTTGAATAATTACGGGTTTGTCGTTATATTTTTATTTGTATATAGTAGTAAACTTGTATAAAATTAGTAAATTTACAAATAACAATTTTGAATTTTTGATTCATAATAGCCAAAACAAATTTCGAGGTCGAGTTTAGGGGGTAAAAATGATAAAAATTTTCTTGACTTTTTTCAATTTTTGACGTTTGATCATGGTGGTCTCAAACTAGTGTTGCTATGTAAGAATTTGAACGAGAAAAAATATTTTTACCGGTCAAAATCACAACTCTAGACCAAAATCCAATTTTTAAAAGGCTAATATACAGGATGAGCCACAAAACCGTATTTTGCGTTTTTTGGTGAAAATTTTTCAAAAAATTTTTTTCTTCAAAAATCACCTATAAGGGAATTTTCATGTGATTTATGAAAAAAACCTTTTTGAAAATTTTTCGCCAAAAAACGCAAAAGTACGGTTTTTTTGGCTCACCCTTTGGTCCACCCTGTAAGATCGAAGTCCTAGCCAATAGGCTATGTAGCCAAAATTTCTTAGACTTTCTCAGTAAACCAGACTATAAGTTTCTTGTTTTTAGACATAATATTAAAGTTTTATCCAATTACTAAAAAATAGAAATAAAATTTTATTTTTAATCACACAATTTTCCGTCTTGGCAACATTTGGTAGGCGTGTAATTGGCTCTCAAATCTGTAAGAAGTAAAGTAATGTCGTCATTAATCAATTTCTTGCAGAACGTGTTTTCAATACCACTGGTCTGATTGTCGCATTGGTTGTCCATGTCAACCTAAAATTATCATTTTTTCACGCCAAAGAGTTTAAAAAAGTCATCACCCACGGCGAAGTGGCAAGCGTCTCATTGTGTACTAGAGGATTCGGTCCCCTAAGGGGCCATTCACTTATTACGTAATCAACGACCATTTTCCAGTTAGGGTGTTTCCCATGGGTTTTATGACTTGATTTTGGTGTCTACCCCTCCTAATAGAGGCTATTATGGGGAGGTCCCCATTCAAACTTTTTGATAAAAACCTTCAGAAAATATACTTTCTATACAAAATTGAGGTTTTTTAGGTGTATGCAAATGACGCAAAATATTTTGTGAGGTTTTGGAGTAATAAAAACATAAAATTCGTGTTTTTGGGCTAAAGATACCCCGAGGCAAAATTTTTATCAATTTTGGACACTGCAAAAAGAAATGACTCCGTGCGGGATTGAGCCCTCGATCTTATGCGTGCAGTTGGCGCCACTTCGCACTTTGCCATGTAACCGGCATTTTTTTAAATCTCTCTGTGAAAAATATTATATATTTGGATCACCCTGTACAACCTAAAAGAATTTTTGCTATTTATTTTTTCACTTCAAATACTACCCACTTAGCGATACGATCGCGAACTTGGCGGGACAAAACCCTCGATCGTATGGCTCAGAGAATGGTGTTTCGATTGAAAATGGGGGATGCGCATCGTGTGAGATGTGAGGGCCAACATGTAATATTAAGATTACCTTAAGTTGGGCTTCAGTGATGTTTTTAAAGTAGTAATGACGAAAGACTTGTTCCTGGTTGATCATTGTTTTACACAAACCACAAAATTGTTGTGCCATGGCAACAGCTAGAAGTCCAGTCAAGCAAAGAATTACCAATTTGTTCATCTTGATGCACGCTTTGGCTAAAAATGATCACTAAAGAACCAGTCCGGTCGAGAAAAAGTTGTCATTTTTTGTATATATTCGAAAAGTTCATGAAAAATGGAGCATTTTTTGTTTTTACGGCATATTCTGAAACATTGTACAGGGTGAATCTTTCAAGTGTCCCGGGTTTGTATATCTCGAGCTAGGAAAATTTTTTTTATGCGGTTTTTTGCTACGTGCTATTCAGACCACCCCGTTTTGTGTTTGATAAAAATT
>JAQGBS010000847.1:0-18608 GCA_034698545.1 Acrobeloides obliquus | reverse complement strand
GGCATACGCATTCGGAACCACTTGGACAGAACGAGAACTCATTCTGGAAAAGAAGTTGGGTCCTGCAACAACCTTCGAGACCCAACGTGAATTTGCACATATCTTTGCAGTTGGTCACGCCGGCTTTGCTCCAAATGGCTTTGTATTCGGCCACAGTGATTGGACGATCGAAAATTTGCCCAAGGAGACATGGACGGACTAAAAATAAAAGAATTTTAAAGAAGGTAAGAATTAGGGACTAATCTCGATCGAAATTTTTTTTTGCCAAAACAGCCTATATAAAGGTAAAATCATGCGAAAAATCGATTGCGCGCATTCTCAAAGCGTGAAAATGCTTCTTTGACCCTGATTCAGGGAAATAGATATGTGTATTAAAGCGAAAATCGAAAAATTTTGAAATTCCTCCCTCAAAATTATATGTAATTTTATGCGGGGAATCGATTGCGCGCATTTCCGAAGCTCGAAAACGCTTCCCTGACCCTAATTCAGGGAAATTAGTACATGTTGGATTTTCGCTTCAATACACACTCTTATTTCTCTGAATCAGGGTCAAGGAAGCATTTTCAAGCTTCGAGAATGCGCGTAATCGGTTCCCCGCATGAAATTACCTCCAGAAATATAAATTTAAGGGAGAAATTTGAAAATTTTTCGATTTTCGCTTCAATACACACATCTATTTCCCTGAATCAGGATCAAGAAAGCATTTTCACGCTTCGGGAATGCGCGCAATCGATTTTCGCATGATTTTACTCCTATATAGGCTGTTTTGGCAAAAAAATTTTCGACCGAGATTAGTCCCTAATTCTTCCCCTCTTTAAAAAAAGCCATATCATAAAATTACCCGATAGCAAATCCTCGAAATCACCATTGGGACAGCGTTGGCTTGCAACACAAGCATAGAAGCACATCAAACCAATAGCCAAAAGTGCGCCTTTCATTTTAAAAACTAACTCCAAAAACTATACACTTGCCTTATTTTTACATTGCTTTTTATATTAGAGAATAAGACTTAAAAGTTCAATTTCTGATATTTTCTTATAACAATTTAAAAAAATTTAGCCTTTAAATCAAAACAAATGTCAACAATTTAGCGCTGCACATTTTATAGTTTCATAGCATAAATAGTTTCATAACACATTAAAGAAATAAGCGCATGCCTTTAAAAATGAGTCAATCTGACTCATAAAACTAAAATTTGTTTAATAACGAAAAATGTGTTTTCGAGCTTTCCTGTGTAAGTAACAAGGCAGCCAAGTTTGTTTGATATAAAAGACGTAGAAATAAAACAGAAATTTCTGTGCGAATTTTGTTTGAAAAAATGAAAGTTGGCGCTAGTCCAAACGGTGGCTTTGAAGATTTACAAAAAAAATTCAAAAAGAAATTTAAAAAAAAATTATTTTTTGAAATCGTTAAAGATAAAATATGATTAAAATATGAACTCCAAATTGCATATTAAGAGATATTCTCAATATCAAGGAAATGGAAGAACTGCAAAATTTCAAGCTTGCGGACTTATTCGATAAGCTGAGGCTGGATGACGACGAATTTCACGAATGGATGGCCGATATTGGACTATTACATGGATCAAGAACGTGTACTTGCGGGAATATGATGAAGCGATATAGGTCTGGCAGTGGAAGTCTTCATTGGCGCTGCAAATGTGCTGTGCATAGACCATCTCAACCTTCGATCGGCTTCAAAGTTGGCACCTTCTTCGAAAACGCTCATTTTTTTCATGATAAATGGTCGTCAGAGGAGAACTTTCTCCGAATCACCTAAAAATGTGCTCCATATCATGGAACGAATCCGTTTACTTCCAAAACGACATCCAAATGACGACTGCTTATAGAACAGAGTTTTGTACCACTATCCTCAAAATTGACGCTATTTTAACCAGATATCTCTTACATATCATACATATCCCTGTACTCACTCTAATCATTATTACTCTATTTGGCAAGGAAAATGAAGATGCCAAATGGTTCGTATTTCATACAGCTATTCTTAACCTAATCCTAGGCATAATTTGGGAGGTTGCCTACATTCTAACTGTAAAAAGTTATGAACGAAAAAATTTTTAAACGAGTTTGAACATTGAAACAAAGAGCTTGTACCCAGACAAAACTACTTTGTTTATTGAAACGATTGAATAAAACATTATAAAATTCAAAATCCTTGAACATTTGAGAAAAAATAAGTACAGCATTTTTTATAACTCGCCGAGACGAATAAAATAACACCAAAATTATTGAATTTGAACAATATTTTGAGTTATTGAAACGAAAATCCTGATTTCATGTTTTCGTTTCAATAACCCAAAACATTGTTCAAATTCAATAATTTTAGTGTCATTTAATTTGTCTCGGCGAGTTATAAAAAATACTGTATTTATTCTTTCCAAATGTTCAAAGATTTTGAATTTTATAATGTTTTATTCATTCGTTTCAATATACAATCTAATTGATGCCTGAGTACAGGCAAATTGCGGCAAATTTGAAAATTTTTTTCACAATTTTGTTTCGCTCATAACTTTTTACGGTTGGATTTTCAAGTAGTGTCGTAAAAGCAAAAAGTGCTCCAAATTTTGTGCTCTTTCACATGGCATCAACTCCCCAAAAGTAGACTGGTCCTTTAAGAGACAATATCTCGAATCCAGGGTGGTTCAATTTTTGAAACCATGGTATACCCTAGGTTTTTGGGGTCGCTGAACACGAATATGAGGTCCGTTTTTGAATCCGACTTTTTGATACTCCTGTACGGAAGGTCGGCCTTTTGAAATTTAGGTCAAACTTCAAATGGGCATATCTCCGGCCAGCTAAATCCATTTACAATGGTTTTGGTGTCGTCGGAAAGCTGGTGAATTTTACAGGGTGATTCACATGAAACCGTACACTCGAATATTCTATTTTTTATCGATATTTTTGGTCAGTTGATGTTTCGAAACTTGATATTTCGAAACGATTATAGAGTTAAAAATATGATTATAATATGTAAAATTTTGCAATCATGAGATATTGAATCATATTCGTCATGCAAAAAAAGTTTCATCAAGCTTATTCAAACATCGGGCGTGGTATCGAAATTGTCAGCTTTATAAGCGAGAAAGGCCCATAGACGGCATAAAAAGAGTGTTTAGTAGTTATAAAATTTTAGAAAAGCAAACAAGTATTCCATTTTTTGTATTTTGCCGTTATGCTCTCATATCAAAAATTTTCATCCTCTTTTTTATCGCCTTATTAAAAAATTTTTTCGTCTTTTTTAGATTTTTAATCCAAAAATTCGTTTGTTTAATACAGTCAAACCTCGATATAACGGCCGAAAAAAATTTTCTCGAATTTTTTCGAAATCACGCTAGAAATGTTCTCCATATTAAAATACATCTGCAGACGAAACTCATGTTTTCGTGTCAATATCCAGACTTTTTCGAAAAATTGGGATCTCAAAGATGTACCCTAAGTTTAAAGTGTTGATACAGTAGCGACAAAAAAATGGAAATACCCCCAAAAATTTTAATTGCAATAAATCGTGGAAAATTTGAAATTTTGGGGGGTTTCCTTTTTTTCGCTACTGTATATCATAAAAAAATCAATTTGATTTAATTTTTTTATACAAAATCAACTATGAGCACCATAACAAGTATAGATGAAGGTAATTTTTATAAATTAAATCGCAATTTTACACAGGTAATATGGCAAAAGTGTTCGGACTCGACCGGGACTCGAACCCGGAACTCCTGGCTACCGTCCAAGTGCACTACCATTGTGCTATCGAGAATTACAACTGATGTCCGTTAATTGGTAAATAATTGACGGTGTAATTTTCCACTACTCACACTGTGATTAACACCTGTGTGAGTAGTGGGAAAATACACTGTCAAGTATTTACCAATTAACGGGCATCAATTGTAGGTCTCGGTAACACAATGGTAGTTCGCTTGGACGGTAGCCAGGAGATCCGGGTTCGAGTCTCGATCGGGTCCGAAAACTTTTACCCAATTTCATATTACCTGTATTTTCACATTCTCGGTGTGGTAATAATCCGAGCTTCACAAATTCCCAAAAAAATGAGAGCAATTTTACACATATAAATTTAGTTCCAACCATTGATGTCTTTGATGCATCCGATGGAGAAAGATTTTCGAACAAGTTTGCAACACTCTATAACAACGAAGAATTAAGTGATGTTAAATTAGTAGTGGATGGCGTTGAAATTCCTGCTCATAAGACTATTCTAGCGGCTAGCAGCCCCTATTTTAAGTATATTTTTGCATATCAAATATATCGGTAAATCGAGACGCATGGGCTTATCTTGCTAGGAAAAACCGTTTTCGATGAGGTTTTTTGCCAGTAATACAGTCAAACCTCCGTTTGATGATACCTCCGTTTAATGACCGCGACCACGCAGGGATGCCGGCGGGAAACTTTAGTATATATAGCAAGTAGACTTCTTTATATACTAAATTTTCCCGCCGGCATCCTGCGTGGTCGTTATTTCTTTAACAATAATTACAAAAAAGTGTTTAGGGCACTTTTTTATGATCAAATGCGTGAAAGTCGGGAAAATCGAGCCGAGTTTAGCGACACAATCGAAGCGTTTGAGATCTTGCTCAGATATATTTATTCAGGAAAAATGCAAATTCCTGTAAATCAAATCCAATTATCTCTAGACATAATCGTGTTGGCTGATAAATATGATTTCCCAGAAGTGAAAAATAAGATCTCCAGCTTTCTTAAGGTATCGATAAGTGTCTCGAATAGAGACCGGACAAAATTAAAATTTGTCAAAATTTTGAAGCTACACACAAAAGGGGGTCCAAGTGAAAAAATTTTCAAAATTTTTTTCTAGAAATGATCCCTCTAGGGATAAAAACATACGGGGACTCCGAATTTGACATTTTCGAAGCAAAAAAACGCTTTCCTGAGTGTGTTGAAGCGAAAAGTCGCAAAAATGCAATTTTTGCGACTTTTCGCTTAAATACACAGGCCTTCCTGGATCGGGAAACGTTTGTTAGCTTTGAAAATGTCAAATTCGGATTCCCCCGCACCCCTAGAGAGGTCATTTCCAGAAAAAATTTTTGAAAATTTTTCCACGTGAGTGGCCCCCTATTGTATAGTAGCTCCAAAATTTTGATTAAATTCAAATTTTGAACGAAACATTTTGATGAAATCAAAATTTTGATTTTGAATGAAAATTTTTTTGAAAAGTACTGGTCCAACTAACAGAAAATGGGTAATAGACCCAATTCGCATTTTTTATCACGGATCCCATCCCTTGCCCACGAATGACGAGGAGTATTAAAAATTTAGCAAAATATTACTGTAAACCATGCATATGAGATCTTAAATATTGCTTCGATGTGCAGCTTGGATAATTTAAAAAGTGCATGTATGTGTTTTATTGACACCAATACTACGGAATTCATTGGAAAGGAAGTAATAACTTGTGCATCTCCATAATATATACTAATGCAGTTTAGAACTTTTTAAACATTTCTTTTAACACATTATGCGAAATTCTTGGCCATGAATCATTGATTGCTGAAGAAATCGACATAGTTAAAGCGACGCTTAAGTGGATTCATGCAAACAAACCTGAAGTAGGCATTTATCCAAAGCATTATTATAATGTGTCCCAAAAAAGTGGAATTTTCGTGACTTTTTTCATGAATTTTGAATCCGAATTTTTTCTAAAAGACTCGTATAGGATAATGAAAGAACCGTTAATAATAGGGACCTTCGGTTGGACCTGAGTTTCGACCAAAATCCGACGACCAATTCAATTGATCGTAGATAGGTAATTGTAATGCCGAGCTTTCTAGAAAACCGGATCAGGGAAGCATTTTCACGTCTCAAAAACACGCGCAATCGATTTCTCGCATAGAAAACCCCTAGATGATTGGATATCCGATCAAAATCCGATTTTTTTCATTTTTGCATCAATACGCTACCCTGAATCAGGGCTAAGGAAGCGCATGTATACACTTATGTATGCGCTCACATCATATACAATAACGAGACGAATCGATGGGGCGAACAAGAACGGGACACAAAAACGGGACGATGAAGGGAATTACAAGCACAATTTTCGTCTCATTCTTGGTCATCACGTTCATGTGTTGTTTGAACGATCGTTCCATCCCGTTTTTGTATATTCCGTTTTCGCACATCGGGAGTGCGTGCAATCGATTCCCGCATCAAGTTACTCCTGGTCATTTTTAGAAAAAAATTTCGGGTTCAAAATTCATGAATAGATCACGAAAATGCCACTTCTTTTTGGTACATTTGTACAAAAAATTTATTCCTATTGTTTATGCAAGAAATTGTTTTTTAAGGCACCGAAGATATTTGAAATTTTTAAACACATTAGCTTGCCATTAATTACGGCAGAAGAATATAATAGCCTTCTGGTCGAGTTAACAGCCTATGTTACACCGGACAATCTAGTAGAACTCGTAAAAGAGCAAAAGAAGGTACACAATTCAAGAGTATGCATAATATTTTTCATTCAAAAATCTCAAAACTATTCTTAAAGAGGGAGGGCCGATTGAGATGAGTTATCGCAAAAATTTTTTGGAGCTATTGTGGATTAGAAGGTCACCCCAGGGTCAAAAATCGAAAAATATTTTTCTACAATTTTTAAAAAATGACATATTTAGGCATAATTTTATGCGAAAAATCGATTGCGCGCATTCTCGAAGCGTGAAAAAATTTTTTGCGATAACTCGTCTCAATCGGCCCACTTCCTTTAAATTTTAAAGGACCAATCCAGTGTGAAAAAAGTTGCCATATTTGGAAAATTCATAAAAAATCGAGCATTTTTTGTTTTTACGGCATGTTCTGAATTGTTGTAGTTTTTGAGATAATTGCGTTTGAAGTTTGCGAAAACATGAATCAGAATTTTGTGTATTACAACGAAAACATGTACACAAATTCAAAATTTCAAACGCAATTATCTCGAAAACTACAACGATTCAGAACATGCCGTAAAAACAAAAAATGCTCCATTTTTCATCAACTTTTCGAATATCAACAAAAATTGGCAACTTTTTTGCTACTGGATCCTTTAAGGCTCAATATCATAGAGGTATAGTGACGACTCAGAATGTGGCGACAATTGAAAAGGGTGCTAAAGTTCTCGAAGGTAGTAATTACCCAAAGTCATTACCACCATCAGAAATTCTGTTCAACGAAAAAATAAATCCTAACCAACATATTTATGAACTAATTGGCAAGCCAATAACGATTCAACTAGGACGACCGTATTTTATCGAGTCGTTCGGGCAAGTTTTTTTGACTAAATTTTTATAAAAAAAGTTCCCCATGTCGAAAAACCACGTGTGCAAAAAATCAGCCGATTTGGAGAACCCTTTTAAAAAAATGGTACAGGATGAGTAAAAAAAGTGCATTTTTGTGATCTTTGGGGCTCCAAAAATTTTTGTTGGGACCGGAAATTTTTTTACTAAAAATGACCCATATAAGGGGAAACGATTGCGTGCACTCCCAAAGCATGAAAACGCTTCTTTGACCCTGATTCAGGGAATGGATTCGGTGTATTGACGCAAAAATCGAAAATTTTTGTTTTTCGCTCGTATACCAACCCATTTCCTGAATCAAGGTCAAGATAATTTTTCATGCTTAGAAAATATGCGCAATCAATTCCCTACATAAAATTACCCCCATATGGATGCTTTCCAGACAAAAATAAAAATGTTTTCGATTTTCATGTCAATACATCAACTCTATTCCCTGAACCAGGGTCAAGAAAGGGTTTTCATGCTTAGGGAATGCGCGCAATCATTCCCCGCATAAAATCACCCCTATATGTGTCATTTTTAGTAAAAAATTTTCCGGTTCCAACAAAATTTTTCAGGCCCAAATTGCACAAAAATGTCTTTTTTTTAAACTCACCCTGTAATATGTATTACTCTTACTTCAAGAGCAAAAAATTCAACAAAGTCCGATTTCGAGGTTTCTGGTGTCGATCGACTTCTCACATCGTCCCCTACAACTTTTGTTTTAGCGTCGAGATTAGTGATAGAAATCCGGGTCACTATGAGTTCATAATTGTGCTAGACATGATAGAAATTTTGCATTTTAAAAATAAAATTTTTATGAAAATGCAAAATTTTTATTTTGTCTAACACAATTATGAACTCATATTGACCCGGATTTCTATCACTAGTCGAGATTTTAAATCAAGCGTTCCCGAGATCATCCGACACACAAACATTACACGTTTAATGTATTAGGATAAAAATTTCGACCCGAACCAGCGCCTATAACATGAACGGCCAGCATCCTAGCTATTATGCCATGCGTGCCTCACGTTTTGTAACTTTGTCATGATACAAAGTTTATATAGGATGTAAGAACGAAAACGTTTATTTGGCTTTATATTAATAGAATAAAAAATGAATTTTAGATTCTTATTACATAAATGGGATATGGATCGCCATTACTCTTTTTATATAGAAGTATCAAAAGATCATAATACTTGGGAAAAAATTGGACAGTATGAAAAGCTTAAGTAAAAACATTTACGATATATATGCCTAAAAGATGCCTAGCCCCATACCTGCGTTAAAGGGGACGTAACATTTATGACCTATTCTCAAAAAATCAAAAAAAATTTCCGATTTTCTTCTAAAAACCGACTTTTTCGGGTAATTTCTAGGCGAAAAATCGATTGCGCGCATTTTCGAAGCGTGAAAAATTAACCTGGAAAGCACCATTTCATACGTAATTTTATGCGGGGCATTTGTTGCGCACATTTTCGACACATGAAAACGACGTCTAGACATCGAAAATGGCAGTTTTTGGTCCAAAAAACGAACTTTTCCCCCTAAATCAGGGCCAAGGAAGCCTTTTTACACTTTGACAATGCGCGCAATCGATTCCCCGCATAAAATTAGGCCTAGAAAGGTCCTTTTTAGAAAATTTTTTTTCGAGAATATGCCATAAATGTTACGCTTCTTTAAAAGTCAATGCCACGTACCTACAATTTTATGCCAAAAAATTAGCTAATTTTTTTCTAAATTAGCTAATTTTTTGTATATAGGAGTAATTTTATGCGGGGAATCGATTGCGCGCATTCCATAAGCGTGAAAATGCTTCCCTGACCCTGATTCAGGGAATTGTGTAGGTGTATTGAAGCGAGAATAGACTAAAATTCGATTTTTTGCCGTAAAATCGGCTGTTTAGGGATTTTTCTAGGCGGGGTCGATTGCGCGCATTCCCGAACCTTGAAAACGCTTTTTTGACCCTGTTTCAGGAAAAGTAGTGAGTGTAGTCCATTTTCGCTTCAATATATCCACCACCTTTCCTGAATCAGAGTTTTCACACTTCGGAAATGTGCGCAATCGATCCCCCGCCTATAAAAACCCCCCTAAACAGCTGGTTTTACGGCGAAAAATCGAATTTTAGTCCATTTTCGGTTCAATACATCCATCACCTTCCCTGAATCAGGGAAGTGTTTTCATGCTGTGGGAATGTGCGCAATTGATCCCCGCATAAAATTACCCATATATATAAAAAATTTGCCAATTTGGAAAAATTTTGTTTTTGACATAAAACTGTAGGTACGGGGCATTGATCTAAAGTATGCCGGAGTTTCAGATGGAATCTTTTAGTGTCTAGGGCAATTTTTCCTCTCCACTTTCACCAAACGGAACTTTTGTATCTAATAGGCAACAAATAGGACCCTACAAAATAGGAACAGTACTATTCGGTGAAAAGCCATTTGCAAAAGTGGATTTTGTTAATCGACCTAAACCCGTGTTTTATACAAACAATTTTTTACTAACGAAAACCCATAATTTAAGCTATTTTAGAGGTTGGCAAGTAGTCCGATTTGGTGGACAAATTATTCAATATATCCGCTTTGTTGGCTCATATGACTCATGCAATTCTAATCCTTCTTATCCTAATGGGTTTAATCTTATTTTAATGCATTTTGAATGTCCGGCGCAGCAAAAAACTATTGAATAAGCGGCTAAAAATGTCTGAAATTTCTTTTTTTATCCGATCAGATTCCTCCGGCAAATCTGATCCACCGGCCGAATCAGATCTGTCCGGAAAAATCTGATCCGTTCAAATTTTTACGGCCGGATCTGATAGAATAGGAATTTCCCTAAGGCTGCATTCAAGCATGTCAAAAAAGTTGTCACAAAATGTAACTTTGCTTGATTTTCAATAAAATCATGTTTATTGAAACGATTGGTCATGAAGCATAAAATTTTAGTGGTCGAGAAGCAAAAAAACCAATAAAATTTTATACGTTTATTGAAACGATGACCAATCGTTTCAATAAACACAATTTTATTGAAAATCAGGCAAAGTGACATTTTTTGACAACCCGGTGACAACTTTTTTGACATTCTTGAATGCAGCCTAAATAGTACCCAAAAATGACTATTTTTTATTTAAAAAGCCCATTTCCACCAAAAACAGTCAAAAATGGCCATTTTTCAAAGAAATAAATTTTTTATCAGAAAAACGAACTACATTACCGCCCCTTATTTCTATGGGTTTGGTGATTTCAGCCGACACATTTTCTACACAAGGCATGAGACACCATTTTATTTTCAAAGTAAAATGGTGTTTACTAGATTCTTCAATCCTTCAGCTATAAGCCGATATTCATGAACAAAAAAGTTAGTTGAACTTGATAGTCTTATTTGTTTTTGGGTTTCCATGAGTTGTGAAGCAAGTTTATCCAAGAAAAATGCGCGATCAAACTTATCGCTTGTATCGAGATGTTCTTTTGCTTGAGTATTTTGTAAATAACATAAGCATGGTTTGAGATAACATCCAGTAGCCTGAAAAAGAGTAACAAATTATAATCTTCTAATCTTTTATCAGATAAACAGCCTAAAAGGCCAACGCCTTAGTTTCAATAAATTCCCTGATTCAGGGTCAAGGACTCGTTTTTACGCATCGGCAATTTGCACAATCAATTTCTTGCATAAAAATAGGGAGGATTATTTGTAGGAAATTTTTTTGGTTCCAAAACCCTGTCATTTTGGCCTTTCCCTAATCCAGAGTAGTACCAAATTTGTTTGATTTTGAGCGCAGGAAAAATTAGAAAATTGAAAAAATTTTAATTTTCACGTTATAAAGCGAATTAGTCTAGACTGAATGCCGGACAGTTGGTCGACTCGGACACTTGGTCGACCCAGACAGTTGGTTTAAGCGGTCGGGTTCGACTCCGGCCCTGAACATATTCTTTTTGCACCCAAAACGGTTTTTCTAGATCTTTGGACCCTCAAAAATACTGTTCATTAAGGAAAAACGGATTTTGCCAAAAACCTTAAAAAATTATAAAGAATTTTTTGATATATGTCTCGGATCGAAATTCCACGGACTCAATTTGCCAGTTCCTTGTTAGCTAGGCATGTTCATAGAGCCAAAACACGAGAAGGAAATACTCCGGCTGAACCTCAAGACCGAAATTTTGACATTCCTGCACATATTAGAATGCGACAAGTGCGTGATCCACGTGAAGAAGCTAATCGTATAGACAAAGATTTTATATGGAAATATTTAAAAATGACCAACTGTCCGGGTCGTCCAAGTGTCCAGTCGACCAAGTGTCCAGCCGATCAAATGTCTGGGTCGACCAAGTGTCCGAGTCGACCAACTGTCCGACAATGGTCTAGACTAGCTGGTGTTTGTCAGACTAATTCGTTTTAAGCGCATTTCAAAAGAATTACATGTATTTTGTGTTTTGGCCAATTATTTCAAAAGCTATTTTTCAAGAAATTAATTTTGTCATTATTTTGCTAATTTTTCTCATGTTTATTTGACTTTGGTATTATGGCTCAAATAGTCTATGCTCAAATGTGCAGCGAGAATAAACCTCATTGGCTGATCAAAGAAGTTGAAGAATATTATCTGGTATCACCTTGTCACAATCAAAGTACTTCTTATCTGGTATACAATGTGCAGCTATGCGCTTTTAATGGAAAAGTGGCAAGAAACATCAAAGCAAGCGTTGAATGGAGCAAGTCGCGCCATGATAACTGGAATATTTGGCAAGGAACGTTTGAATAGGGGTCGATCAAGTTTGAAGCGCGCAGTGATCAAAGTCTGGGATGAAATAACTATGAAAATGTTGGAAAAAATTGTTGATAATTTTCCCAAGCGATTGAAAGCCTGTATAGAAGCTAAGGGCAGTCATTTTGAATAGTTTTGTTTATAATTGTCGTTTTTGTTACGGTTTCAATAAAAAATCCCTACGATGTGTGATCATGAACATTCTCATGTGGCCGGTTTATTCTGCCGCACCCTGTATAAAAGCGCTCGAACAACTCGTAGGCGCTCGGAGCCACTCGAAAGCGAGGCCGAGCTCGGTCCAGTTTTTAATATCAATTTTTGGAAAGTACTACACATAAAATTTATATCTATATATATACTTCTTCCTGGACATTTTAAGAAATTTTCCAAGAAAGCAACTTAATTAAGTCGGGAGCAAATATTTATTTCCTTGTATATTAGAATTTATTATTCCAAAAACGGACTTTCGTAATGATTTCATATTATCCTTTATACTTCTTGGGAAATGCCAAACAGCCCACAAGTGTCTGGCTGAGAATATAAATTCTTGAGACTTCAATTATGTTTTGTGGTGTTTGTTGCCGAGAGATGTGTATAGGACTTAAATTTGTGCAAAAAAGTTTTCAAGAAGAGGCACCGTATATATTTTTATAGGCCTATACGTTTTTTGGATGTGGCTCTCCAGAACCATATCTAATTTAGAATGTTCCTTCCACGAATAAAAAGTTGAATTTTTTATTTTGTAAAAGTTTTACACGAAATGTGTATGTAAAGAATTTTTTCCCCTTCCTACGGTCAAAATTCAAAAATTCTTTCGAATTCATGTTCCCCGTACACGAAAACCCCCTCAGCTGATTTAGAAACTTTTCGAAAAATCAATTTTTTCGCCTTGTTCCCCCAAGGGCAAAAAATGGAGAAATTTTTAGCCTCCGATTTTGATGTTAATCGTCTTCTCTATTGTCCCCTACAACTTTTGCAATAGCACTCCGGGTTTAAATCTATAGTTCCCGAAATCGTCGGGACACATAAACGGGGACTTTTGCGCCCTCACATATGCGCACCTGACATTTGCGCCCCGATATTTGCGTCTCTACATATGCGCCCCGACATTTGCGCTCTATAATTGCGCACCGATATTTGCGCCACGATATTTACGCCTCTCGATATGCGCCCGACATTTGCGCTCTATAAATGCACAACAACATTTGCGCCCACACGTGTACAAACACCCCCCCCCCCCCGAAAATTTAGACTTGTTGCGGGCGACCCCCCCCCCCGAAATTCGGGGGGGGGGGTTGTACACATGTGTTTGCGCCCCTACATATATACGCTAATAATTGCGCCTCGACTTGTAAAATATCTTTCAAAAAAGATCGAAAATTTTAAAAACGGAAAAGAGCGCACAAGTCGGATGCGCAAATATTGGGGCGCAATTATTAGCGCTCATATGTAGAGGCGCAAATGTCGGGGCGCAACAATCAGGTACGCAAAAATCAAGTGCGCAAGCGACGTTGCGCATATGTGAAGGCTCAAAAGTCTCCCACCCACTATGCATTATTGAAAAGGTTTAGCCCAAAGTCCAACTAGTTCCGGAATTGCAAATTTCCATTCTTTGCTAAAAAGTGACGAATTTTAAGCCTTAATTTTACGGCCAATTGAGCCAAGCATCATCAAAAAATCGTGGGAAAAATTGAAGTCATTAACTGCCAAAAACAATTACGATACATAAGGAAGTAGGAGTATGAGAAATTTTCGCTAAAAGATCATGCAAAATTTTGTGCCCCCGAGAATCTTTATTTATTACTAATGCCAAAAATAATTAGCACAAGGAAGTGTGAACTTATTGTCCCCCCACTTAAAGAGTGGGAGAAAAAAGTGCAGAAAAATTTTTACGTAAAGAAAAAATTTTTACGCACGGAACAATTGCTAAATTAAGCGTAAGTCAGTTGTCATTTGCAAGTATAAATAGGCAAGAGCACGAAGTAAAAGTGGTTGTTGATAGGTTGATCGGTGAAGAAGCGATGTGTCACCTCGATGCTTCTTCTTTTTTCTTAGCTTGTCTTGTTGATGGAATTTGAGCGGAAGTATTTTTAGGCACGAGTGCACGATGATAACTTATTTTTATCATTTTTTTAGATGTTACGATTTTTTATTCATTCGGGTTGAAATTTTCGCGAAAGAAAGTTCAGAAAAATTGATAGGTTGATCAGGGTATGTCGAAATTTTTACACGACCTTTTAGAGATCATAACTCGGTACGGTTAAATCGGATTTCCTTGAGCGACCGTATTTTGGATAGCTATTTTAGCAAAAAATCGACTAGGAGGGTCGCACGTTAAAATGTTATTGTATTTTTTTAATATATAATTTTTTCAATTTTTTATACGTCACTGATCGAACGTGGCTGTCTCAACGTTGCTTAACTTGCCAGATCGGACGATCGCCTTCTCTATCCAATGCGCCAGTCCCCTATTTTTTTATTTTTTGTGTGGAACGAATGTAGTATAGATTTGCATTTGGATAGATTTATATTTTTCTAGGATCTAGTTCCTTGTTGTCAGGAAAATGACACTTTTCGTTTAAAACGAATCACCTGGATGACTGCGACCTTTGGTGATAGGCCAAAGTTTCAAAAAGATGACCTCTGGCCAAAAAAGAAGGCTGGCCAGAGGTCATTGTTTAAAATAAAACTACATTCTCGTGAAAATGAACCTGTGATCAATAAGTGGAGAAAATTTTTTAACTGAAAAATTATCCGGATTTTGCCCTCCCACCGCCAAATGCCCGCTTATTAAAAATCGTTTTCGAGCAAAAATTGAAGCTTAAATTTTAAATTGTTTTGACCTTACAAATATTGAGAGGTCAATTTTTTCGACTAGACATTTGACTAACACATGAACTAAATACGTGAAAACAAATGAAAGTACACGTCTAGCCACATAAAACTCATCTTATCTTGAAATGTTCAAAATATCTTAGATGAAAACAACACTTACAAACATCTTTCCAAATCTTCAAATGTTTATTGCTTAACTTTTAGGATTTCGAAAAATTTTGCTAGCAAGGGTCCAATAATGGTCCGGGCGTTGCATAAGTAGTTTCGGAATTTTTCGCTAGTTTTGGATAAAAAATTTCAGTAGTAGGAAAGAAGGTACACTGGGTAAATCGCTCGTTGAATTCACCCATTTCATTTGGGTGAATTGAAATAAATTTAAGAAAATTAAGTTTTTTCAACATGTAAAAGGATTAAGAAACACTCATTTCTAAATATCTAATTTCGTTTAGGCTTTGGTTTATGCTTAGGCTTAAGATTAGGCTTAGGCCTAGGCTTAAGCCTAAGCTTAAAGGGGGGAGGGTAAAATTACGGTACGTCGGTAGTCCTAATTTTATGCGAAAAATCGATTGCGCGCATTCCCGAAGTTTGAAAAGGCTTCCTTGATCCTGATTCAGGAAAATAAGAGTGTGTATTGAAACGACAATCCAACATGTACTAATTTCCATGACTCAGGGTCAGAGAAGCGTTTTCAAACTTCTGGAATGCGCGCAATCGATTATCCGCATAAAATTACTCCCAGAAATATGATTTTGAGGGAGAAATTTCAAAAATTTTTCGATTTTCGCCTCAATATACATCTTTTTCCCTGAATCAGGGTCAAGGAAGCATTTTCACGCTTCGGGAATGCGCGCAATCAATTTTTCGCATGATTTTACCCCTATATAGGCTGTTTTGGCAAAAAAAACTTTCGACCGAGAATGACCTATTATCTGCACCCCTCCTTTAACGAATTTTTCGATTTTTGACCAATTTTTCGTAAATAAAAGGCCTTATAATTTTTCCTGGCATTTGCGGGGGTGACAGGTAACTACTCCAAAATTGGGGGTAGTTTGAGGAGATTTTTCATCAGTATTTGAAAATCCTAGCGACGCCACTGGTCATTTTGAATTGTAAATTTTTTTGTGTTGATAAGAAAAATCGTAGGCTGTACTAGATGTTGTTTGATTATTTTGATAGTATTTTTCCATTTTGTTATAAAAGAGTAAGTCCGAAATAAAGAGATAGACAATAAGCATTCTTCCTTCCTTCCTCATAAATTAACTTTTGGCAATTTATTATTCATTTATCATTTTTGGCAATTAACTCCTTCTCGACGGAGTTCTCGTGCACGTGATCTTTTTTTAATAAAGTTTTTTTCGTTTTTAAAAAGATTTTCTTTTGGGATTCCACGCGAAATTTTGTGAGGAACAACTTTGTAGCACATCATTTTCCCCGAAAATGTGAAAAAAACCCCCCTGTACTGTAAAAAAATGTATTTTTGTTTTGAAATGGCCGTTTTCAAAGGTCAAAAATCGAAAAATTCGTCAAAAATTGAAAGATTCGTCAAAATCGACTTTTTTTCACAAAAATTCTATTTTCGCATAATTGAGTCCTGGAATTGGCAATAGGGTGTTTCTGGGGGGGTTTTTTACCCACTGAATCGATTCCCAATGTTATTTTGGGGTAAAAATTCGAACAAGAGGGTGCACTGGCACACAGACCGGTACTTCGGATTATAGATGGTTTAGGGAAGCAGGGGAAATTTTTTTATCGCTTAATTCCATTGGGAATCGATTCTCCGTGTGGAAAACCCTCTATACACGAAATCAGGCATTTCTGCACTGATTTGGGGGGGGGGAGAAATGGCGTTTTTGCGGGAGAGAGATATATGCACTCAGACCTTAAAAATTGAATTTTTGACCCCCAAAATGAATTTTCCTGGGAAATTGATGTTCTACAAAGTTGTTTCTCACAAAATTTCGTGTGGACATGACCTCTCGCCGATGTGTTTTGAGTGAGTAGAAAACATTTTTTTAGGTCATCGGAAACAATAAAGTTGCAGACTTGATATATAGCAATGAAATACTATTACTTTTCACTTTTCCTATCACTTTTATTACTCTATATTATCACCCCAACTGTCGAAGCTTATGCTGTGATACGTTCCGAGAGAGTGAAACGTGGTGATCCCGAATGTGCCCAAAATTGCCGTGCCAAAGGCAAATCTCGTGGAGCTTGTGTTTGGAGAACGTATATGCTAAATATCAACCCTCAACTGATGGTGGATTACTTCGAAGGAATTCCGAATGTTTGCCCCGATTACTATTTATGTTTATGTTTGGACCATAAGCGATTGTAATGTAATGTACATATAAAAATAAAGTGTTTTATGTAGAATAAACTCTGTTTCATGTCAGGATTTCAAAAGGCATGGCCGAATGGCTAGAACGCTGGCTATTTATGTAGGCGCGGGTTCGATCCCCCCAGGGTCAAAATTTTTCATAAAAAGTTGTAAAAGAAAAAAAGAACTCGCTTAAAATTGCACGCACAAATTTTTGCCAAGAAGCAGTTTTTGGAGAAAAAATTTTCTGCGCCGTATGTCGCTGGTTCAATCCCCGTTGGAGTCGAATTGTACACAAATGGCAAAATTTTAAAGTGTACGTGTAGTACACGTATTTGTAGGACATGTATTTGTAGTACACGTACGTGTAGTACACGTACACGAATGGCAAAATTTTAAAGTGTACGTGTAGTACATGTAGTTGTAGTACACGTACATGAATAGCAAAATTTTAACGTATACGTGTAGTACACGTATGTATAGTACACGTACGTGTAGTACATGTATGTAGTACACGTACGTGTAGTATACGTATATATAGTACACGTATGTATAGTACACGTATGTATAGTACACGTACGTGAAAAAAATGGTATTAAGTTTTTCCCAAGCGGACTGATTATTCAAAGTTTACAATAAAAAATGCAAGTTAGGATATAAAGTGATTTTATTTTGCCATAAATTTGGTAAATTATTTTTGCTTAAAAGTAGTGTGCACATGAAAAATTCGAATTCATGCCAGAGCCGGTTTTCGTTTCAATACACAGATTTTTGGCGGAAAAATCCATTTTTGCATAGATTTTTGAAATTTTCATAACATTGTAGCCATTTTTTAACTCTATATGAGACGAATAAAATGAAGTATCCAACTTGAACATTGTGTTGGGTTATTGAAAAGAAAACATGAATCAGGGTTTTCCCTTCAATAACCCAGCACAATTTTCAAATTGGATAATTTTGGTCTCATTTTATTCGTCTTGACGAGTTATAAAAAATTGCTACAATATTCATTTTATGAAAATTTAAAAAATCTATACAAAAATAGATTTTTTTTGCCAAAAGTCTGTGTATTGAAACGAAAACCGACTCTGGTGAAAATTCAAATTTTTCATGCGAGCACACTACCTTTATGGGGATGCACGCACCGTCTGGTGATCGAAAAAATTTTTTAATGACCCTATGGGGGTAATTTTGTGCGGGGAATTGATTGTGCTCATTCCCAAAACGTGAAAACGTTTTCCTGACCCTGATTCAGGGAAAAATTGGGTTTTTATAGCGAAAATTTAAAAAAAATAATTTTCCGATCACCGGACGGGGCGTGCACCACACCACCCTAGAAAAAAGTTTACATAAAACTCGAAAAAATAATTGTACAGAAAGTTTTATTATGGTCTCTAGTT
>JAQGBS010000846.1:0-18619 GCA_034698545.1 Acrobeloides obliquus | reverse complement strand
GAGCATGTTTGGGTGAGGTTTTCGTTAAATTTGATTTTTGAGAGGATCTCGAGGTCAAAGATTTTTTGTTAAAAATTGTTATGTAGGACTTTTTGTAAAATTTTAAAATTTACTACATTGTTCAAAGGGACCCATGCAAGCAGGGCTTAGGCTTAAATCTAATCTTAGGCTTGGGCTTAAGCATAGGCTTAAGCTTAGGCTTAGGTCTAGGCTTAGGCTTGCGTTTAAGCTTAAGCTTAGACCTATGTTTAGGCTTATGCTTAAGTCTAAGCTTAGGCTTAAGCTTAGTCTTGGGCTTAAGCTTAGGCTTAGGCCTATGCTTAGGCTTGTGCTTAGGTTTGGCCTTAGGCTTAGGTCTATCTTAGGCTTAAATTTAGGCCTAGGTTTATGCTTGTGCTTAGACTCAAGCTTAGTCTTAAGCTTAGTCTTAAGCTTAGGCTTAACCCTAGGCTTGTTCTTAGGTTTACGCTTAGGTTTAGGTCTATACTTACGCTTGTGCTTAGGCTTGGGCTTAGGCTTAAGCTTAGTCTATGGTATATTCCATAAATAAATATTACGATCCCTTAATACATTCATTAAGCAACCAAATACAGTCTTTTATCTTCTTCTATATTCGGATTCACTCATAAACACGCCTAAAGCCAGTCGCACGCTTTTCTTTTACCATTCAATTCAATTTCCATAGAAGACATACACACAAAAACGGGAGCCGGTTCGCCACGTAGATCGAAACAGACGCATCATTTTTCTTCACAATAATAACGAGAGAGAGACGAGTTTAGTTACTCAATTGTATTCAAATTGTATATGTGTGTATACATCGAATGTTAATACAAAACGTTTGAGTGACGAATATGTAACTTGTCGTGTCGTGTCTTTTGTAAACAAGGAAAACATGTTACGTGATTTGTACTTATTTTCCGTGCCTGAGGTGCGGTTTTTTGGATATTTTCGAGGTCATTTTTCTTTTTTTACATTTTTTTCATGCCTATTTTGACTTTAATAACTTTTTTTATTCAGATTTTGGTGTCACTAACAAATAAATCTGGAAGATTAGAGAGGAGAAAACTTTTTTTATTTTTTTGGAGATTTTCTCGATAATCCCTTATTTCCGTCGATTACTTATCGGCAGAAGGATCTAATATTTCTTGAAAATTGCCTTCATTTTTGAATTTTTTTAAATACTTTATTTATGAAATTTCCGAAAATGGTCTTCAATCGAAGAAATCAACCAAGATTTTGGCTGCTCAACTGTTGTGTTTTACCACAATCTGAAGTGAGTAAAAAAAGTCGCATTTTTAAATTTTTTATAAAAACATTTTCAATGTTAAAAATGTTTCCATTGTGTTCAGTATCCTCGAAAAGCTCTAAATGACACTCATCAAGCCATATTTTTGAAATTTTGAATTTTGACCCTGTATTCAGGGTTTTCGTTGTAGTGTTAGGGTCAAAATTTTCAAAAATATGGGTTGATGGGTGTCGTTTAGAGCTTTTCAAGGGTGCTGAATACGATAAAAGCATTTTTAAGACCTGAAAAAATTTCCGTCAAAAAGTGCAAAAATCAGATTGTTTAATTTTGCGACAGAAATTTTTTCAATTTTAAAAATGGTCTTATCGTGTTTAGTACCCTTGAAAAACTCTAAACGACACCGTTCATATCATGTTTTTGAAATGTTCAAAATGATCCTGATTTTCAGGATTTTCGCTGTAGTGTCAGCCAAAAATTTAAAAATTAAAACTTTTTATAACATATTTACTCTCAAAATTCCTTTTTATGCAACTTTCTTCTTTTTAAACTAGGCTAATTTAAACCTTTCAAAAGTTTTTCCTGTTTCGAACTTAAAATTAGCCCAATTTTCGCCCCACTCTTAATGACTACTTACGGAAGAGGTTTTTCAAACTAAAATTGTTTGACCCAAATTTTTATGAAAAACGAAATATTTTAATGGTCTCGGTGAATGAAACTTCAAAACTTGTGAGATAATATGCGAATTTTGAATCGTATTTTATGATTTATTTTGAAGTGCGAACAATGTCTATTGTATGAAAATAACATAAAATTTTGTTTGGGTGCACACATAAAAACTCGACAAGTGAGTACTACATGAAATTTTTGAGTGGATTACTTGAGAATAAGTTTGAAGATGAAGGGTTGAAGATGAAGTTGTTCAAAAAGTGTTTGATAAAAAGTTGAAATAGTTTTTCCAGGAAGTAAGATAAAAAAAATTGGAGTTTAAAAAATACAATAAAAATCATTTTTACCAGTCGGGGTAATTTTCATGCTATATAAATTTGGAATTTTTGGCTGATACTACAACGAAAACCCTAAAAGTCAGAGTCAAAATTTATACTTTCAAAAATATGGCTTGATGGGTGTCGATTAGTTAGAGCTGAACAAGGGTTCTGAACAAGATGGGATTATTTTTAAAATTTGAACATTTTTCTGTCTCAAAATTAAAAAATCTGATTTTTGCACTTTTTGACAGAAATTTTTTCAAGCCTTAAAATATCACCATTGTGTTCAGCACCCTTGAAAAGCTCTAAACGACACCCATCAAGCCATATTTTTGTAATTTTTAAATTTTGAGCTTGACACAACGAAAACATGAAAATCAGAGTCAAAATTCCAATTTTCAAAAATATGGCATGATGAGTGTTGATTAGAGCTGAACAAGGGTACTGAACAAGATGGGACCATTTTTAAAATTTGAAAAAATTCCTCAAAAATTGAAAAATCTGATTTTTGCACTTTTTGACAGAAATTTTTTCAAGCCTTAAAAATATCACCATCGTGTTCAGCACCCTTGAAAAGCTCTAAACGACACCCATCAACCCATATTTTTGAAAATTACCCCTTATACTACACCGAAAACCCTGAAAATCAGGGTCAAAATTATGATACTTGTCTATCGAGATCGAATTTTTTTACTTTTTTTAATAAAAAATGCCCATGTCTTACAATAAATTTTAGATCGGCAAAGTCAAAATAGATCGATCAATGATCGGTGGTCCGACAAATTTCCGCCATATTGGACATATGGGTGCCGGAGATTTGACTTCATCTTGTAAAGTATGCCTAGAATGTCATTTTTTCAACATCAAAAAACTTTTTAAGATAGAAGCAGTAAACTGTTTATTAAGTTCCAAAGGCTCAGAAGATTATGCTATACCAGTACCATCAAATTTGAGAGAAAAAGATATTCCTATACAACCTGAAACTACATGTCAAGTATGAGTTTTAAAAATTATTAAATTTTTCACATTTTAAAAATATTTCCATCGTTTTCGGCATCCTTGAAAGTCTCTAAACGATACCCATCAAGCCATATTGTTGAAGTTTTAAATTTTGACCCTGATCTTCAGGGTTTTCGTTGTAGTGTTAGGGTCAAAGTTTTCAAAAATATGAGTTGATGGGTGTCGTTTAGAGCTTTTCAAGGGTGCTGAACATAATGGTGATATTTTTAAGATTTGAAAAAATTTCTGTCAAAAAGTTTAAAAATCAGATTTTTTAATTTTGAGATAGAAATTTTTTCCAATTTTCAAAATGGTCCCATCTTGTTCAGCACCCTTGTAAACTCTAATCAACACTCATCAAGCCATATTTTCAAAATTTTACATTTTGACCCTGATTTTTAGAGTTTTCGTTGTAGTGTAAAAACCAAAATTCAAAAATTTCACAAATATGGGGTGATGGGTGTCGTTTAGAGCTTTTCAAGGATGCTGAACAAGACGAGACTATTTTTAAAATTTGAAAAAATTTCTGTCTCATTTTCAATTTTTTTTTAGTAATCTCCATGCCTACAACAATCACAATGCTCTGTTAAAGGTTTCCAACATTCCGGTTGTGTTCCGGTTCTTCGAGTATTCAAGTCAATACGCCTCGATTTTGTTCATAAAAAATTTTAATACTCTATTCAGTTTCTATGATGTCAGTTTTTTTAAATGTGATTTCTTCATTTTACGGTTAAATTTTGGTAAAAACCGTGAGCTAAAAGAGTGTTTTGTTGACTTGTTGACCCCCAAAAATTATAATTCTTGTTGGCTTGAGCTGCCTAAAAAATACCGGGTCAAAAAAAAATTGATTGAGTGGCCTAAGGTCAGGAAAGGCCGGCCGGATGTGGCCGTCCTTGCCTGGCCGTGTACCGTCACTTCATCAAAAATATCACTTCGTCGACTGCGACACTCGGTCGATCTGTCACTTGGTCGACCCGTCACTTGGTTGAAACGTCGATTGATCGACCATGTCACTTCATCGACCACATCAAATTGATCACAGTCAAAATCACTATGGTCAAAATCGATCATAATCAAAATCACTAATTTCAAATTTGATCATAGTAGACTAATTTACGTGTCGACCAAGTGTTGCAATCGACAAAGTGACATGAAATCTTGCCTGGCCTATGCCAGGATTGGTCTCGGCCCTGTGCACATCTAGTGGTCACTCCTCCCTTGGCTACTGATGAAGAGGGGTAAATAGCCAACATTTTTTAATTTAAGGGTGAGAGTGGGAGTGGAGTTCCATTCATTGAGAGAGGTATGAAAAAAAGGAACACCAAAAAAGTTATGACCAGTCAACAAAAAACCATATATTTGTCACGGGTTAAAAATTTCGGAGCTACTACACAATAGGGAGGGGACCACCCAAGTGAAAAATTTTTCTGGAAATAACCCCTCAGGGATAAAAACATAAAAGGAATCCAAATTTGACATTTTCGAAGTGAAAAAACGCTTTCCTGATTCAGGGAAGGTCGGTGTATTGAAGCGAAAAAAAACGTGCGGAAAATTTTAGACAACAATCGCACTTTTGCAACTTTTCGCTTCAATACACAATACGCTTTCCTTGAATCAGGGAGGCTTTTTTCGCTTCGAAAATGTCAAATTCGGATTCCCCGCATGTTTTTACCCATAGAGGGGTCATTTCCAGAAAAAGTTTTCACGTGGGTGGCCACCCCTATTGTGTAGTAGCTCCAAAATTTCAATATAAATTTATGCGATTATGTAAAATTATAAAATGATCTCTTCCTCTCTCTTTACGAATAAAAAAATTTGTTGATTTTTTTCTGCTGCATGATAAAAATATCGGTACTCTTAAAGGAGAGAGACCCAAAATGATAATTTTTTTCAAAAAAATTTTTTCAGAAAATGACTTTATAGGGGTAATTTTATGCGGGTAATCGATTGCGCGCATTCCCGAATCCTGAAAATGATTCCCTGATCCAGGAAAGAAATGTGTAATGAGGCAAAAATGAACTAAAATTCAATTTTTCGCAGGGAAGCCAGCTTTTTAGGGTTTTCAAGGTAGGAAAATCAATCACGCATTATTAAAGCATGAAAATGCTTGCTTGACCCCGATCTTGAGGCGTTTAGGGGTTTAGACGCCTAAGCGTCTTGCACCTAAACCCCTAGGCACCTAAGGATCAGGGTCAAACAAACATTTTCATGTTTTGATAATGCGCGCAATCGATTCCCCACCTAGAAAACTCCTAGAAAGCTGCTTTCTGTGCGAAAATTCAAATTTTAGTTCATTTTCACTTTGTTATACATAATCCCTTCCTTGAATTAGGGCCAAGAAAGCATTTTCAGGGTTTGAGAATGCGAGCAATCGATTCCCCGCATAAAATTATCCCTACAGGGGTCACTTGCAGAAAAAAAATTATCACGTTATCTTCCCCTTTAAGAGTACCAAAATGTCTATTGTAAATTGAAAAATAAAATTTGTATAAAATAAAAGTTACAAAATGAAGGTTTACAACAATATTTAGGGCATTTCTCGGCAAGATTTTAAAAACTCGACACCCATATATTTACCCCGTTTCTTCCCATAATGGAAAAAAGTCCGCTGTCGATGACCAAGTGGTCAAAGCCGCTAACCGTCCGATCTGGCAAGTTAAACAACATTGGGCCCGCAGGTTCGATTCACACTAGGATAAAACTTTTGATTTTCAAAAAACTTTCTGGGTTCGGGATGGAAACCCCCATATTATGGTATTCGTTTTACTCTCTCGGCGAGCTGAGTCGAATGGCATGATTTGTTTTTAAAATTTTGAATCTCTTCCAATTTTAGCACAAAAAACCACCGTGCCTCACGGGGGTCGAATCCTAACCATTTTAGTGCAAAATGAGACGTTTTCTACTTTATCATGGGTGATGTGCTTTTTTAAATCTTGGCGAGAAATGTCCTTTTATACAAAGTGTAAATTTATTAGCCCATGTATCCATAAGGAGAACCACCACCAGAATTGCCATAACTTCCATAGGCACTGTTTGAGGCAGCATTTTGTGAGCCATAACTTCCTGAACTGCCTAAATATAATAATTTTTCTAGCAATTCTAAAAATGTATGACTTACCATATGAAGGAGATCCATAACCATATCCTGGATATCCCATTCCGGAAATACCCATTCCTGGGTAGCCAATACCAGCTCCAGGATATCCCATACCAGCTCCAGGATATCCCATGCCCACTCCAGGGTAGCCCATACCAGCTCCAGGATATCCCACTCCAGGGTAGCCCATACCAGCTCCAGGATATCCCATTCCCACTCCTGGATAGCCCATACCCATTCCTGGGTAACCCATACCAGCTCCAGGATATCCCATACCAGCTCCAGGATAGCCCGTACCCATTCCTGGATATCCCATACCCATTCCTGGACTTCCTATGCCATATGGGGAACCACCATTTCCATAATTTCCATAGCTACTGGAAGCACTATTAGAAGCTGAATTTTGCGAGCCATAGCTTCCAGATGTGCCTAAATGTGAAATTTTGCTAGTTTTCTCATTAAATACCCAATTATAGACTATTTTCCTTCAAGAGTAAAAAAGAGATCAAATATGATCAATTTCTGCTTCATTTTCAAAATTTTTTACAACACATAGTCAAGTGGTTAGGAAGTCAGGCGCCCACATTGAAGGAGTGGGTTAGATTTCGAGAAGAATTTTTGCACCATTCAAAAGCTTGATAATTTTTGCATATCGGTATTTTATGCTAGAAACACAATGGTGATCATATGAGTACAACCATCCGGGGGATCATCAGAAATCTCCTTGACAAAATGAACCTCGCCCGCAAAAAATTGCGGGCGAGACTCATTTCACCTGCTTCTAGAAGTCCCGTGGGCGAGCCTCAACAAAATTAGAAAAAGTATATGGTACTCCAATTTTGAATTATGCAAAAAGAATTGCTTCTAGCGGGTTCGAACCCGCCCCTTCAGCGATAGCGTCTGGCATTCTAACCACTTGACTATGAATCAAAATTCTGTATTGCGCGAGAATGTACTATATGAGTGATGAATTTTTTTTCTTGACAGGAAATGCTCTATTCTTATTTTTAATAGTTTATTTTTTACCATAATTCAATTGACGTTTAGCTCTTAATAAAGAAGCTGCGTTTCCGTCACAAAAGGCAAAAGCAATGAAGTAGACAATGAAGTGGCAGGAAAACTAAAAAACTTATATACTTACAGGGTATACGGAAATTACCTGACCCCCTATAGTCGGATATTTTTTACCATAACTTTTGTTAGGAACATCTATACATGGTGTCTTATTAAAGCTCACGTTCATAGCTTTAAAATGACACCAAGGTCTCGGTGTATGGTTGTTCCTATCAAAAGTTATGGCGAAAAAAGTATCTAGATATATCTTACTATAGGGGTCGGATAATTTTCACACATCCTGTATCTAAAATTTTTTTAATCTTACCATAGATTTCATATTAGAATAGAAAAATTTAATCAAAAGCTGAATGAAATTTTAGCTTATGACACTAACTATCTAGCTTCACCCTTATATACCTTATTTTGTCAGACATGTATGAAAAAATTTCCTACGTCATAACAAAATTGTTGAATAACAAACAATAATATATCCTATTATTAGCATTTTTCAGTAAAATTATTATTATTTTGCTTATTTAATATTGTGGGATCACGCTTGTCTGTATTTTTGTAAATCATGTTACAAGCTATTAATACATAAAATATTATTTTTCCTTCATACAAACATATTTTTAAATCTATATTTTAATGTTGATGTTTAATTTATAAGAACATTCATGGGTTGCGTTTCCAGGATACTTTAATATATGATAAGAGAACCGGGAGACTGGGTTCGATAAGTTAAAATATCTATCGTATGTTTGTACATATAAGCGCGTTCATAGTGCAATGAGGATTCAAAAACTCTAAATCTAAATTTAGCGAAATTGGCCATAATTTTTATATATTCGAAAAATTTATGCAAAATGGAGCATTTTTTGTTTTTACAGTAAATTCTGAATCGTTATCGTTGTCGCTATAATCGCGTTTGAAGTGGGCTATTTTTTGGAATTGGTTTAGAATTTGAATTCCCGCCAAAATTGAAAATCAGGGTTTGGCGGGAAATTTAAATTCTAAATCAATTCCAAAAGCCAACTTCAAACGCGATTATCTCGACAATCATAACGATTCAAAATTTACTGTAAAAACAAAAAATGCCCCATTTTTCATGAATTTTTCGAATATATATAAATTATGGCCAATTTCGCTAATTTTAGATTTAGAGTTTTTGAACCCAACCAACTTAAAATTGGTCTATCTCCGCAAATCTAAATCTGATTCCGGCGATCGACCACTTTTTGAGAAGCTCTAATAAAGCCCTAAAAACTGAACTATCGAGAAGCCCGCTACGATCTAATCTTGCATAGATATGGGTCAATTTTTGTATTTTAGGGGTCAAATTTTTTATGTAATTTTTCAAAGATGGCATCAAAAAACAATCTATCACACAAAAATAAAACTTTATACATAAAATTTTTTTAATATACATAAAGATATAAAACCCCCTATTATATTTAATCATCTTCAAGTACCGGACTATCATATTGATGTTTTTCTTTTTCATTGGAAAAAGTGTTTCTTCTTAACATACTCATTCGACGTTGATCTTTTTTACTCATAAACAACATCTCTATTTCATCCAGATTTAGGCCTAAAATTGATCAATTAGTTAACAAAAAATAATCTTTATAAAAACAAACCTTTAGTTTCGGGTATAAAGAATATAAATATTAGTAATCCGACAAAAGTTAAACCGGCATATAAGAAATATGAACCTAAAAATGAGGAAATTTGATCAAAATTGTTTAATAAATTTAAAGTCTCAAAATGCTTTATGTAAATTTGAAATTTGCATAAATTGATTTTTATGATAATATTCACTAAAAATTCCTACCAAATTTCGTAATAGCTTCAGTAATGCTAAGGAATGTAAGCGAAATCAATAAGTTGAAAAACCAATTTATAAAAGTTGCTATTGCTACACAAGTACTCCGTGCCCATAGTGGATAAAACTCGGCGTTTAGAATCCATGGCATCGGTGCAATTCCTTAAAAATATTTTTTAAAGGCTTATTGAGGTGTTCATAGCCTAGTGGCTTGGGCTTAGGCTTGAGCTTGGAATTGGGCTTACGCTTAGACTTAGGCTAATGCTTACGATTGGGCTTAAGCTTAATCTTAGATTTAAGCTTACGCTTAGGCTTGAGCTTAGGCTTGGACCTGTACTTGAGGTTAGGCTTAGGCTAATGCTTGGGCTTAGGTTTAGGCTTACGCTTAGGCTTATGCTTGGGTTTAGGCTTATTCTTGGGCTTATGCTTGAGCTTAGGCTTGGGCTTAGGTTTAGGCTTACACTTAGACTTATACTTAGGCTTGGGCTTGGGACTGTACTTGAGCTTAGGCTTGGGCTTAAGTTTAGACTCTGTCGCTTCGAGATTAAGTGATAGATTAATTCTGTCGATTAACTTACCTATAGCATAACAGAAAATAAAAAGGACAGCAACAATAATAGGGAACATTGTATACTTGGTATAGCAATAGGTGCCAGCCCATTCATATTCTATACCATTTATGTGATGTGTGGTATCAGTGTCACTACTGGTCGCATTACTGCAATACCCCGTAGTGGATCTAGTGTCGGGATTGTCGGTGTTTACCGGCAAACAATAGCCTTGTTTCATCTTGTCGCTTTCTAGAGCACAAAAGCCACAGTTTGAATCGGTAACGCAATAATCACAGTTGCTAAAAATTGATTTTTATTCAGCTTAGGCCTATGCTTAAGCTTAGGCTTAGTCTTAAGATAGTCTTATTATTAGCTGCCCTTCACTCATAATTTTAACAAGTGATTTTACCTATATTTTTGACACGCTCCGTAATTGCTAATAGTTGTATTAAACCCATCTGTACCATTATGTTGAATAATCTTGGCAGAATCTTTATTCATGAGTAAAAATCCAGTGCCCATCAAGATACAGCAGATAAGGATCCCTACCATGCTTACAAGTAATAAAACTTTTCTTCCAGCTCTGTCAATGAAATACATCGGGAAAACGGAGCCGAGTAAAAAGGCGCCTAAATTTTTCTGTTATGAAAAAGTTGAGGATGCAATGTTCTAGTGGTGGCAAGTGGTCGTTGTACTGCAATATCCCGTAGTGGATCTAGTGTCGGGATTAAGCTTAAGCTTGGGCTTAGTCTTAAGCTTAGGCTTGGACTTAGGCTTGGGCTTAAGCTTAGGCTTGGGCTTAGGCTTGGGCTAGGCTTAGGCTTAAGCTTAGGCTTAAAATCTTGGTTTTAGGAATGAAGGAAGAACTTTTTTGAAAAATTACAATTTATTCCACTACTAATCCAGATATTTGTATGATCGTCTTTCACGCCAGCTGCTTTAATTATAGTACCAGCATAATAACTAAAGAAATTAATGTTTTATTTTTTGTAAATATAACCTTACAATATGGTATTAGCACCCGTAAATTGTTGGAAAATTTGTAAAGAACATCCAAGAAGTAAGGCCTTTCGGATATGTGGCGTCGTCAAGACACGTTTTAGAACAAAACCGCCCTAAAAAAGTTGTTTAAATGAGAAAAATTGGATAAAAATTACTCCTCCCGCTTCGATTTTGGCTTTTGCTTGTTGCTCCGATGATGCTTTTATCTCATCCAACTCATAATTTGTCCATTCTTCATTGCCGTTATTAATTCGGAGGAGGACCTAAAAATTGAAATTTAAAAAAAATATTTTTAAGTGTCTAATAGGTAAAACAAATTACAGTCTACATATCTGCTGACCTGTTCTTTTTCGCCCGACCTGGATGCTCGTCCCCCAGGGTCACTAATAGACACCCCACCGCACTTGGAGGCCTGACCCCCTGCAATTAAATTTTCAAGTAATGATCCAAAAGCAAAAAATGCTCAGAATTTTATGTTCTATCAACTCCCCCACAAGTGAAGAGCTCCTTGAATACTTACGGTTCTACACGATTCCGATCCAGAATGCTCATATAAGAATCTCGGACTTTCTGGCATAAAAGTAAAGCCAATAAATTGGATTATTGCCGGTACTGCTGCAACACCAAACATTAATCTGAAATTTTTCATTTTTGATTTATTACATTGCATGGAATGCCCTACCTCCATCCAATTTTCTCTGGATCGATATATGAAAAAATTCCAGGAATAACATTGGCGAATATACATCCCAGGGTTATCATTATGTTAAAGCCCATCGATAGTGTTCCTCGAATACTAGTTGGCGCGGCTTCACTTACATAAATTGGAACAATCATCGAAGATATACCTAATATTGAGATGTTAATTGGGGTATTTAAATGACCAATTTTTGGGGAGTTGACGCCATGTGAAAGAGCACAAAATTTGGAGCATTTTTTGTTTTTACGATACTACTTGAAAATTTAACGGAAAAAAGTTATGAGCGAAACAAAATTGCGAAAAAATTTTTTAAACGAGTTTGAACATTGAAACGAAGAGCTTGTACCCTTGCTCAAAAATCGAAATTCTTACTCAAAATTCGAATTTTGCTCAAAAATCGAAATTTTTTCTCAAAATTTGAAATTTTTGCTCAAAAATCAGTTTTTTCGATAAAAAAACCCTGTTTTCATAAAAATTTGCATAAAATCGACCATAACTTTTATTCTACACAGTCAAAAATCGACCGCGAGGTATCATTTCAATGCGAAATTTTATGGACAACAACATTGTAGAACATCATTTTTCCCAGAAAAAATCATTTTTGGGTCAAAAATCGTTTTTTTCGATAAAACCCCTGCTTTTCATAGAAATTTGGGAGCTACTACACAACAGGAGGGAGACTACCCAGGTGAAAAAATTTTCGAAAATTTTTCTGGCAATAATCTTTCTAGGGGTAAAAACATGCGGGGAATCCGAATTTGAAATTTTCAAAGCGAAAAAACACTTTCTTTATCCAGGGACAGCCTTTGTATTGAAGCGAAAAGTTGAAAAATCGCATTTTTGCGACTTTTCACTTCAATACACAGAACTTTCCTGAATCAGGGAAGCATTTTTCGCTTAAAAAAGTCAAATTTGGATTTCTCACATGTTTTCAAATGTGGATTTCTCACATTTTTTTACTCGTAGAGGGATCATTTCCAAAAAAAAATTTTCGAAAATTTTTTTTACGTGGGATACCCCCTCCCCCACCCCTCCTCTGTTGTGTAGTAGCTCCAAAAGTCGCTATAACTTTTTTCTACACAATCAAAAATCGACACACTGTTTCGCCCAATGAGTTATTTAAATGATATTGATATTCATGTTTTCGTTGTAATACACAGACAAACCTTCACATGCAATTATCTCGAAAATGGAAACGATTCAGAATTTATCGTAAAAACAAAAAATGCTCCACATTTTTATGAATTTTTTCAAAATATCAATAGAAATGGCAATTTTTCCCAAGTGGTTGTTGGCTCTCTCTTTTTTCTATGTTTTCACATAATTTTTGATCACTTTACCTATAGCTATTCCCAATAAAGTTCGTCCAATAAGCAAAATCCATTTGTTAAATGCAATAGCACAAACTACTGCACCAATAGCAAAAATTAAACTGGCTAAGACTATCAATTTTTTGCGTCCAAAAATATCCGAAGCAACACCGGAAATTAATGCCCCGATTCCAGCCATGCCTAAATATGTTTTTGTACTAGCACGTCTGGGTAAAGTCTTAGTGACCGAGGTGAAACCTAGTAGTATCATTTTTATCCTTACCCAGTGTAATAGCAACAATGATTTGTTTCCATATAGTATCCATCGGCTTCATATCCGAATCTTTAGGAATGTATAACATTGCTCCGGATACCACAGTTGTACCATAACCGAATAAAAAGCCTCCAATCACGGCTACAGTTGCCATAACATAAACAAAAAACCCAAACTTAGGCTTATGTTTTGGTTGAAGATTTTTTATTAACTCCTAAAAATACAGGATGCTTCGGCTAAGTGTTTACACCACTTATTTGATATTACCTCTAGAACCCTGGCGAATTTTTTGATGTAGTTTTTTAAAGTTAGATAGGCTAAATGCATCAAACGAGGTGGCTTTCGTCAAAAAATAAAAGTTTCTAGTATTTTATTTTTCCTTACAATACTTGATTTTAGGAAAAAACAGCTTTAACAATCGAATTTTCACAATTTTTCGAAATTTTGACAGAGCATGGCCGACTTTACTTTCCTACAAAAAATCATGGAAAAAGATATCGATTTTTCGAATTACAACGTTTTGAAGTTCACTGCTAACTGATATATTGCGGCAAAATCAAAAGGCTGCGAGTAGGATTCGATCCCGCTACCTTTGGAATTGAAGCCGAGACCACTACCCCTGATCCATTTTAGCCATTCTAATGAAATTTTGGAGTTTGCTTTAAAAATTTTAGAAATTGAAAAAAATATGTGAAATAATAAGCAAATTCTAAAATTTCATTTGAATGGCTAAAATGACTCAGTGTTAATAGTTTCGGCTTCAATTCCAAAGGTAGTGGGATCGAATCCCACTTGCGGCGATTTGATTTTGCTGTAAAATAGAAGTTTATTTCGAAATGCTCTAATTCGAAAAATCTACACCCTTCTTTCATGATTTTTTGTAAATAAGTAAAATCGGCCATGCTCTTTCAGAATCCGATCGAATTTTGGAAAAATTCGACTGTTAAGGGTGCTTTTTTTCCTAAAACAAAATATTATAACAATAAAATATTAGTAACTTTTAGCGAAAGCCAACACCTTTGATGCACTTTAGCCAACACCTTTGATGCACTTTAGCCTAACTAACTTAAGAAAACTGCATCGAAAAATTCGCCATGGTTCAAAAGATAATGGCAAATAAGTGGTATAGCACAAACGTGGTGTTTCAGCTAAGTGTTTATAAGCAAAAAAATATTACATTGTTTTGAGTCATATTTTCAATATATTGTTAATACACCAATAAAATAAATTATAGTAAATTAAAAATTAGATCCTAAAATTTCTCAGAGTCATTTTATAAGGGTGGCGCAAAAAAGTTGACTCCTCTTCTAAGAGTACCAAAACATCATATTTGAGAATGATATTTTGGTACTCTTCAAAGAGAGAAGTATAACTTTTACTAGCTGGTAAGGGCTATATTTTGCGGTATAGTCCTTACCAGCTTGAGTGCAAAAAAAGTTATCCACTATAGCAAAGTGGATAGGAAGCCGCCCATCCAATCTGGCAAGTTAAGCAATATTGAGGTCATCAACCAGGTTCGATCCCGGTAGGACAAAACTTTTGATTTTCAAAAAACTTTTTTTACAAAAAATAGAGCAAAAAATTTTTTTGCTCTATTGATAATAAAAAATTTTTTTGAAAATCAAAAGTTTTATCCTAATGGGAATCGAACCTGTGGGCCCAACATTTCTTAACTGTCCAAATAGAACGAGCGACTTTCTTATCCACTTTGTTATGGTGGGAGCAGCTTTTTTCGCACTCCAACTAAAGCTTATATACACGGCAAGAAAGATTATACAAATATGAAACTAATGATCTGATTCTTGTACACGGTCCTGTTATGAATAAAGATGCACAAGCAGTTCTTATTGATAAAAGAAAGGACACAAATTCTCGTCTTAAATCAAAATCATTTGGACTAATATAAATGAAATAAATAGAAAAACACTTAAAAATCACATGAGAAAAGACAGAATTCAATTGTATTCTTCCGTTATAAATCTTATCGATAGAATGAATAGAATAGGTAGCACAATCTAAATTCAGTGCAAAATAGTTCCAGTTTATGATGAGTGTTATCTATCTTAAAGAACATTACGTATTCGCATGTGAATACCACCTATTGAATTGATTCTATCTACCTTCTGTTGATTAACACGGGAATACTGCTTCAATTTCCGGTATATTCTGCTATTTTAAGCTATTCTGAGAAACAATAAAAAAAAATTTTTGAAAAAATTTGTCATTTATAAAAACGATTTTCCTATGTGTAGCACTGTCCGGGAGACGCATTTCCAAAGTTCCAAATGTGAGACAAAAAGTGGTTAGCCAGTAGGAATGCGTAGGAGAATATTTTCCTACGCATTCCTACTGGCTGACCACTTTCTGTCTACACTTATAAAAAGAAAAAAAAATCATGTTAAATTATAAGAAAAGTTAAAAATAAAAGTTAAAAGGGGTGAATGATGGCTTAAATGAAACGGGAGGTTACATTGAACAAGTGTGACTTCCCCTAATCAAAGTTTTCGATATAAAAATATTAAATTTTTTCTAAAAATATAATCAAAAGTTCGTTGAACAGTAATTTTTAGGTCGAAAATAAGCCAAACTTTGAATCATAGGTTACCAGGGGAGTACAGTACCAAAATGTTGATATATTATACCATTTTGAGCTGCCCTCTATCTCTTACGCTTGGTTTTGCTGAAAAATTGTGAGCTAAGCGCTTGCTTGTCAATTTTGTTATTAGTTTAATTATGGATGCTGAAAGAGCGTTGCGCCAGGCCGAAGTGGAATTGGAGGATGAATAAGTTTATCAGGCTGACATGGTGTCGCGACATATCGCGAAAAATAAAAGATAAAAAATTCTTTTTGTTAAATTTCTTTAAATTTTTACTTATTGTATAGTTTTAAGATCACTGATCACCATTTCTTGAAAGTTTTTCTCAAAATTTCCTCTTTTAGCTTATGACTCACCTTTTGCGTCTCTCGAAAAAATGTTGTATGTTTTCATTTAAGACATAGTATTGTAAAAACTCTTGGAAATTGTGCAACTTCGCCGTAAGAGATGCTTTTGTACATTGTCTGAAACTCCCGATTTTTAACAATGTTTTGTTTTATATAATCTGGGCAAAAACTGGTTAACTCTATAAAACGCTACCAATTTGGCTTAGAGTTTTAATCAAGGCCGTAGCCAAGGAATTTAGCAAAATATCGCAAATTGTTAGAAAAAATTTAAAACCTATCGCAAATGTTTCAAAAACTATCGCAAAAAATTTTTTATTTTTAACTCTTGAAGATGTGGGAGGTTTTAATAGAAAATCAACCACGTAATTTTGCGATATATCGCAAGGCAAAACATATTGCAATGCGATAGGTTGCGATATGCTGGCTACGGCCCTGATGTTAATGTTTTCAATAAAGCATTCGAAGAACCAAGCCTCTCCACAAACCATCCTTTCCACAATCCAGTTTTCACAACACGTGGATCTGGTGCCTCCGAGTGCTGAAAACAATACGGATAAAGGTACAGCCGCGAGGTCTTTATCGGCTGTATCTTTATCCGTGTTGTTTTCATCACTCGGAGGCATCAGATCCAAGTGTTGCGAAGACTGGATTTCTACAAAGTTGGCAAATGGCAACTACGTACCAGAGTGGCTCTGAGAATGCATAAAAGGGGTGGTGAGCGAGTCGATATTGAACCGGAAAACGATAATCCTATAGGTAAAAGTGAAAATTTACAATCTTATGCTAAAAAATTAGAACCAGCTGTTCCAACTAAACAAAAGTAGACAAAGAAAATTGAGTTTGACACCAACGAAATAACTTCGACCCGATTATTCTATTCGCGACTACTACATTCAACCCAGTCGAATTGTTTGAGCATTTCTTCGATGATGAGGTAAGCAAAAAGTTCACGAGTGCAGACACTAACATCATAAAATCAAGACCGTTATGGATAAGTCAGGCATTTTTAGATTCCCGAACTAATCCATAAAGAAAGCAGTCAATATGCAAAATCCAATAATCCCCGCTTTTTTGATACCAGAGGTTTTTTGGGGTATTTTGACCTTGAAAAATCGATTTTTTAGCACTTCAAAGATTTTGGGACCTTTCAATTTCAACGTATATAGGGTATTTTCCGAGCGAAAAACATGAATCTGAGTTCCGTTTTCAAGCTTCGAGAATGTACGCAATCTATTCACCGCATGAAATTATCCCCAGAAATATGATTTTGAGGAAAAAATTTCAAAATTTTTTTATTTTTGCTTCAATACACCCATCCCATTCCCTGAATCAGGGTCAAGAAAGCGTTTGCATGCTTCGGGAATGCGCGAATGTATTTTTTACAAAAATTTTCAAAAAAATTTTTTTAGAGATCCGGCTCCGATTGTTATCCCCCTTTAAGATGTTTTGGAGCTAGTGTCAAATGTGTACCCCAAGGAGCAAAAAGAAAATTTAATGTTTGAAAAACATTCTTAAGCTATTTTTTACAAATTTTTGCCATTATCTTTTATCTTCAAACGTGATTATAGCTTAAAAATGGTAAAACCGCTCGCGCTTCATGAGATGAATTATTATGAATTGTGCGATAAACTTAGATTACCGGATGGGGAGTTTGAGGAATGAATGAAAGCGCTCGGATTAATCCATAGTTCGATGACTTGTGATCGCTGTCAAGAATCAATGCGAGATGCGAAGCAAGGAAAAGGCCGATATTGGGTTTGTGAAAAAGTGCCGTTTTGGACCAACGAATCAAAATAAGCCTATAAAGGGATTTTTAGTGGTATGTTTCCTTTTTTAAAAGGAGGGTTATCTTTTTCTAGGGTACTTTCTTTGAACATAAAAAAACAGGACGTGTTTTGTTGAAGAAAGTCGTGCATTTATCATATCTTTAGGTTAATCGTATGTGCACTTTGGAGCAAGCTATGTTTGAGACAATAAAAAACATCTTTTCCTAAGAAAATATTGAGTTCCGAAAATAGATGTTTATCTCTATACATAGTATGCATGAAAAAATACCTCTAAAAAAATAAAGATTGAAGCTAGATTCAGAACTGGGTGTACATAAACACAGCTGGGATCGAGATTGCAAAAACAAAAAAGAATTCATGGTTGAATCGTCTTCATTGGAGATTAGCACTCAAAACAAAATTGAACCAATGTTTCAGAATTTTATTTCCCAGAACTTTTCACCACTGATAAAGTATATGTGCCTATAAAAGGCAAACAGCCATACTTTTTGTGTTTCACTTCTTTTTTCCCTAAATTTTTCTTCAAAAACCATGCACCCGTTATTTAGTTGACTTATAACCCTTTATTGGCTATTCGCAGTTTTAACAATACCTTTTTTGAAATTTACAGCTACCAATTAACTATTCACATTGCTGATAAAGTTAATGTGCCTATAAAAGACAAAACAGCCATACTTTTTGTGTTTCATTTCTTTTTTCCCTAAATTTTTATGTAAAAATCATCTTTTTTCTGTAAATTTCTGTAAAATGCATCCGTTACAGTTAATCTCCAATGCTTTATTAGCTATCCAAAGTTTTAATAATGCCTTTTTCTATCAATATGCTCCGGACAAGGCTAT
>JAQGBS010000845.1:0-18634 GCA_034698545.1 Acrobeloides obliquus | reverse complement strand
ACTCATGAGAATCATTGTAAGGGAATTATGGACAATGTGGAAATGGCTGGTTAGCTATAAAAAACCAAAATCTTTAACAGTGTCAAGGTAGTCCCATATAAAAGATGGGACTACCTTGACACTTTTTCTATGGGACTACTTTGACTCTTTTCCTTTGGGACTACCTTGACATCTTTGGACTATCTTGACCTTTTTTGCTTTTGGGACTACCTTGGCACCCAAGGATTTTTGATGATTTTTGCTTAAAAATGTCAATTTTCATAACAAGCTTACCGGTGTGGGGTAGCGCAAATCCTCAACCAACTCAAATGGGTTAAAAAACCAAGCATGCAACGTTATGCTATACAATGCTGGCTTCTCAAACAAAGCACACCAAATCAGCTCCAGCACTGGGATTACAAGCCAAACATAGATTCTCCATCCACCATATAACTTTTCGGCGAATTTTGGAAAGCAAAGTTCAAACAATCGATTAAATGCCAAAAAGATGCAAGTCGTGCATCCGCTGTACCAACAAGCTAAAAAGCCACATTTTAAAATTTCTTCAAATAAATTCTACTACCTATGCCAATGCAACCAACAGTATAGTAAAGATTCACGTTGTTACAAAAATGTTCACCGGTTGCACATTGGATGCCACTAATAACAGAGTTGAATGGAAGCTCAATCATGTCGATAATGGCAATGAGAAACATGAACTTGAAACACGAGTGTTGGATGAATTCAGGCTTTAGCATAGCGATTATAAATGGGATGTAAACGATCTAAATATCGGAAAGTAAAATAGGATTGTAATTTTTGATTTTGGTATTTGTATAAGTGGGTGAGGAGAGCAAGAAATGGGAAGGAGCTGAGGTCTCGCTAATTCAAAGATTCACCTCGCAAGTAATACCCATGGAAGAGTATATTATACCCAATGGCATATTTGGCTGTCCTTCAGCATTCCACTCTTGTGGAGTTTTCCGAGAGCAGTTGTAGAGATGTTTCCATTCATCATGATTAAACCAAAACATCCATAAACCCATTTCGACTTTAGCTTTTGGTGATAATAAAACAAGCTAGCAGCAAACTATGGCAAATAAATTGTAAGTAATTAAGAGTCTAAAAAGAAGGTTGTCCTACATGCACTATACGATAGCTTCGATTACAACTTCCAATTCAATGATCAGTAAAAAAATTAAAATTTTACAGCTGAAAAACTTTAAAAACAATATAGACAAAATTCTTCGAACTTCAAATATGTTAAAACATGCGTAAAAAATTATTTACGGTTCAAGTTATTTTACAATATGTTCTTTGTATTCAAAATTCAAATGTGCACAAATCACATTTGTGCACAAATCTTTTTTAAAGATTCTTGGAACAAAAATTGAATAGTACATTATCAAGAAAAAGCTATAAATGATACTAATTCTTAGAAAATGTATAAATTGTAACTTATTATCAAATTCGAAAATGGTTTTGGGTTATTGAACTGAAAGCATGAATCAGGGTTTTCGTTCCAATAACCCAAAACCATTTCTAAATTGGATAATTTTGTGTCATTTTATTCGCCTTGGCGAGTTATAAAAAATTGTACAATGTACATTTTATGAAAGTTTAAAAATGGATATAAAAATGGAATTTTTCGTAAAAAGTGCTGTTCCTTTAACATCCCTTTATGTTTTTTCAAAAAAATTAAAAAATTTTTTAATTATGATTTTTGCATTTAGAGTAGCTGTAGCGAGCCAATGAGGTACTCAGAGTACGTACTCCATCCCCAGCGACGAAGATCCGAAGAAATCATAAGGTTCCATCCATAGTTTACCAGTAGAGGGGATACACCGGTCCCTCAGGATGAATGGGCTTTCAGGAGGGTATATGATAAAAAAATTAATGCATTCAAAGAAAAATTGTGTGTTGTTAACTTATATCTGTGAATAGGCTTGTCGACAGTCAAAATGACGCCGTGAAAAGCAAAAGAGTGCAAATGAATTTTTTATTACTTAGTTTTGATGAGCTAGTTGAGAGGTTTGATATATGCAAAAATTAGGAGGTACTGGAATTTGCTTACTGAGATAGACCAATTTTTTGTGAAAATTTGGGGGTTCCCACAGGTATAAAAAAGTATAAGCATACCCCTTCAAACTTAACCAGAAAACTTTCCTGAAGTCCACCGACTATGGAAAGTATATAGAAATGTAGCGCGTGCGTAGCCCTGAAAAATAAAAAAGATTTCAATTTAAAACGATTTATCCTTGAAAAGATAGAATTTTTTCAGATCCGGCTTACCTGTAAAACCAAAAAATGCCTGCTCTTCAACTTGATACTGGGTCAATCTCCAACCAGTGAACGAATCTAATGGGTCCCCAAAAACAAAAGTTGCTCAAAACTTTACGAACTATAATATTATGCAAACAAAAATTAAAAATTTGATCAAAAAAAGTTTGTCCCTCCCCGTCCGTCCCAAAGCTCGATTCTTTCAGAGCCGGTGCTTTAACTATCTTTCAATTTAATTCATACGAGGAGATATTCTCAAAAAAGATATGTGTAAAGATGAAATTCTAGATCCCCTAAAGGGTGTTTTTTCAAATAATTATTGCAGCATCGTGTTTAGCGTGAAAAACTAGTCGGAAAGCGTCTCAAGTGATCAAGATGAGAGGAAGTGTTAATTCAAAAAATTCAGACAAACGTTGCAAGGTAATCTTTTGTATTCATTTGCTTTTATATGCTCGAATAGCTTCCATTGTTTTATTTAATGAAGTGGAAAGAATTGTTTAAATTGATATCAAAGCGAACATATTCTTGGTAGTTGGTTTTTCAATTGAGATCAAAGCGAGCATATTCTTGGTACTTGGTCACGAGTTTTGACTTTTCATATTTTAAGAATTTTCTTATGATACGAAGAAAAGCGGATAAGACCGTGATTTATTTTTGACTGATCACAATTAAGAATTTTTAATAAAAAATTAAAATGAGCACACATTTATTGTTTTATGTTTAAAAATGGAAACTTTTTATGTATTGTTTAAGTCACCTTTTCTGGGAAGCAGAACAAAATTAATGGATAGATATAGCCAATATAAAATTTATATTCTTTGTAAATTTAGCACAAAAAATGACGTGTACAAAATGATTGAAAGTTTGCATAAAAGACGCTTGTAATTGGCAATTTTTGAATTTCGTGCACATGATTTCGTTGTAAAAACTTTTTTGATTTTTTTTGCACAAATGTGCGAATTTCAATCGCAAATATCTTTACTATAGTAAATTCTGTATACTTAACAGATATAGTATAGTGTCGGGCGCCGAGCGCTTGTAGGGGCTGTGACTGAGCGAATACTCAGAACGGCATTCCCGAGCGGATCGGTAATTACTGATCTAATTTCACATGCTATCAGATCAATAATTACCGATCTCATTAAAATTAGCCGATTCGACCCCTTCCTGCGGTGAAAATTAAAAAATTGCTTCGGATTCGTGTTCCCCATACCCGAAAAGTCTCGTGTACAAAAAATTAGCCGATTTGGAGAAATTGTTGAAAAATTTTTCCCCTTGGTCATTTTTCCCAAGAAGTAAAAAGTAAAAAATGTTTTCTCCAATTTCGATGATTTTGGTGTCAATCGTCTTTAAAAAATTGTCTTCCTCTCTCATCGTCCCCTATAACTTTTGCTCTAGCGTCCTGGGTTTAAATCAAGCGTTCCGAGATCACCCGACACGCATACATTACACATTTAATGTAGTAGGATGTAAAATATTCAAATTTTATGCAAAAATTCAACAATGTTTGTTTATTACAACGAAAACATGTTCAAAAAATTCAAAAAATACCAACTTCAAATGTTATATCTCGAAGCCGTGGGCTATTCAAGATTTATAGTAAAAACAAAAATGCTCTAAATTTCATGAATTTTCATATAATATTAAGTTTTTTCGATCAGCTAGTTCCTTTAAGATGTTAGATTCTTACACGTGCGCAGGTCACCTAGCTCTCAAAAGAAGGATATAATAAGAAATTAATTACTCAAACATGATAGAAATTTCAATTCACACGCAAATTATCTGAGTGAACTTCTAAGTTTTCATAAGACAATTTAAAAATTTTTATACTAATGCAATATAACATCACAAGATTTACTTCTTTTTCTTATTGTTGGTCACGAGAATAGTTTTTTTAGTCACGAAAATAACAATTTTCGTGATCACAGTCACGAGAATAATTATTTTAAGCTAAAGGAATTTTATGTAGTTTAACTAATCCCAAGTATTCGTGTGATACGCAACAAAATATAATTTTTTGCTGAAAATTCCATTTTAAACTCAGGATGCTCAATTTGTTAAAATTTCATAAAATGAACATCGTAGCAATTTTTTATAAATCGTCAAGACGAATAAAATGATACCAAAATTATCAAATTTGAAAAGGGGTTTGAGTTATTGAAACGAAAATACTGATTCATGTTTTCGTTTCAATAACCCAAAATCATTTTCAAATTTGACAATTTTTGTGACATTTTATTCGTCTTGTCGAGTTATAAAAATTGTTCCAATGTTCATTTTATGAAAGTTTAAAAAATCGATGCAAAATGGAATTTTTTGCCAAAAAATTTGAATTTTGTTGTGTATTGACATGATTATTTGGGTTTAGTTCAACTAAATAAGATTCCTTCAGCTTATCTCAAAACACATAACTTTAATGACTAAAGTTGCACTTAAAAATAAAAGTAATTTTCACATAAGCTTTAACCATCTTCTACAAGCACTAGGACAACTTACAACGATGTAACAAATTTCAATAGCGGACAACTTATACAGACAACTTACAACGGTCGATTTCTCCACTTTCCTGCGGTCAAAATAAAAAAATTCCTCCATATTCGAATTCCCAAGTCAAAAAACTCCTGATACAAAAATTCGGACAATTTGAAAATTTTTGGGTAAAAATTCGATTTTTTTATCCTAAAGGAAAAAAATCGAATTTTCAAAAAAGTCTTCAAAATCGGCTAATTTTTTGTATCCAGGGGTTTTTTGATATGGGGATCTCGACTCTGACGTAATTTTTTGACTTTGACCACAGGAAAGTGGAGAAATTGACCGTTGTAAGTTGTCTGCTTTTTTCGTTGTAAGTTGTATTCTTAATTATTGTAAATGTTATTAATGCATATCTTTATTTCAATTAAAAAATATATCAAATAAAAATTGTAAAATAAAAATAATAGGCACAGCCGTAAATATAATTGATTTCAAATCAAGAAATTAATTTAAACACGGTCTTAAACAAGCAAAGCGGCTCACAAAGAATTTGAGTTATTATCATATTTCTGACATTGAGCCGTATCCTTGAAATTTCAAGATTTCTTCTTATCTCTCCTTTGAACTTCTCGAAGTCTCTTCGAGTCACCTTAGTAATGCAATTGCTCATACATAGGACATTTAGCGTACCATGCTTGACAAATACCAACAAAGTCTGCGCTCGGTGGTGGATTACACTTGGCGTGTACAGCTGGATGAGTGTTGGCACATTTGCATTCCGTGGTACAATGGGCAGCCGAGCAATCTGGGGTACAAGTTCTGATGATTTCTGGTGTTAGTTGATAGACTACTGGACGGGAGATTGTTAAAATGGGTATGGAAGATAAATGACGGTCATAGCGGAATCTTCCATCGTAGCGATTGTCCTTGGTCTCTTCGGGCATGGGGAGATCATAGAATTCTCGTTGTTGTGATGCATATGGCAATACTGGTGGGATGATCATTGGATAAGGAGAACGGCGGGTTCTTAAGAGATTTTCTAAAAATGGTAAATTTAAAGTTTTTATTTAGAAGCTTTCTAGTGAGGGTCACAAAAGCTAAATCTTAAGCATAAGTCTAAACCTAAGTTTAAGCTTAAGTCTATGACCTACCATTGGAAAGAGATGAAAAAACTCCAGAAAAGACAGCGAACAATACAAAAACTTTGGAATAGGACATCTTGTAAACAAATACTTTCTATACCTACACTTATGTGTATAATATAGACTATAAGTACCTTAAGACCAGCCCAAGAGTACTTTTCAGGAAGCTATTTATAGCCGATTAATGGTCCGATACACCGGCGGAAAGAGAAAAACTGGAGAAGTGATCAACTGATTTCTAATAATTTTTAGATGATTTTTAAAGTCTCTTTCGGTCGAATACGGAGGCGGGACTTTCCATATTAAGAACAAAATGATGAAGATTGATTGCAGTTTCCGTTTTCTTGCCAACTTGATTTTGAGTTGTACTTTGTGCATATGTTCTTCAGAGGTCTCAAAGTCTGGGATGGATAAATTGCCCATCTGGATTTCCCTCATGATACCCTGGACTTCCAAGGGCAATAAAAGCCCCTGTGAATTTTTCCCCCATCTTTTAAATAAGGATCCTTTATGATTTTTTCGGTTTTCGATCGATTCGAGATTGGGTATGTTCATGGTGCTCATGTCACCGATGGTCCTCATGACATATATGGCATAATTATATTGAACATGACCTGCATTTTAACAACTTCTTAATTGTAATTACTTTTGTTTAAATTATGCTTAAGAAAACGTTTCAATTTTTACCCATATGATATTACTTTGACATTCAAAGACCAAACTTAAGACTTCATCTTCTCCTTCATTTTTACAAAAATTGCTCACAATTGCTCACTTGTCAGTCTAAAAAAATTGCCATCAAATATGAGCAATAAAATATCTTTAAGAAACGAATATAATGATGAATTACTTATGATCTATCCTAAAATAGCAAAATGCGATCATTTTTGGTTTATGTGCTCGGTCTTCGTGCTCTTTTGTGCTCTCACAAGAATGAAACCGGTACAATCGAAATACCTCTAAAGATTTTCTGACCTTAATAAATGATGCTGGAGTGTGATGATTTTCGTTGAAAGGTCTTGTGCTGGATATAAAAAAAACTCGAAAATTTTGCATGTGAATACGAAATTGCATACTTTTTTCGGTGTTTACTTCGATATGTGGGGGACAAAGTATTTTGAACTGTGGGAAAAATCTAAAAAATATCTTTAGAATCGGAAGTAAACAAAGTAAAGTAATAAATATGAATTTAAAATGTATGTCTTTAAAACTGGGTAATGTAACATAATTTTCTGATTAAGACCAGAGTTATTTTGGTTTCGGTTATCGTTTCGATTTTGGTTACGGTTATGATTTTGGTTACGATTTTGGTTATACCGTAACCATAACCATAATAAAATTGAATTTTGGTTATAACCATAACCGAAATAACTTTGATACGACCCCTTACAAATATTTGAACCAGGCCACCCTTTATGTTGTGTAATTTTTTGTGACACCAAATTAATATCTAACATTATTTAAAAAAATTTATTTGAAAAATTCTAAAACCATTTATCACATTATTATACAAGAAGAAAAGTTGCATCAAAGAATTTTGTTGAATATATCACTTTTCCTCTGTATGGTGAGATAGGGGATCATACATGGGCAAGGGGGGGGAGTACTGTACCCCCCCCCCCCTCTAATTCGTCTTATCGGGGGAAAAATTAATGGACCAATTCGTATTTTGACGGCGAATATGCCCAAAATATATATACGAATTCGTATTTCCAATTCGTAGGGTCCAAAAAAATTCGTATACGAATTCGTATTTCGAATTTTTCGCCTGTCGACGTTTTTTTTGGTCGATAGTAACCTTTGAGACCAATTCGTATTTTTGGCCCAGTACCCCCTGCTTACCCATGTATGTAGGGGATATTCAATTATTATGAAATCTCTGAGTGGGTAGTGATGAGGTAAGAGGTGGTCCAACTCTCTGAAGAAAACTGGATAACTGACGTTCATTTTTTATTACATGGAGGGCTCAAAATCGAAATATTTTTACGTAATTACTGAATGACCTTAAACTTGTAAATGATTTCAGACCTTCTATAATAGAGCATTGCTACATTTCTCCTATCTTACACTACCTACAAAATTTATATGATTGTACTTATATGATTTCTCCAATATGAGATTTCGATTCTTTATTTAGCATTAAATGAACACTTTGATCGTAAACTTTGTATAAAGGAACTTCATCCATAATTTCCATTTCAACATCTGTATCAATCTCATCCATAGATTCGCCATGTTTTGTATTCCTAAAATTTTTTTCATAGTTTAAATAAATATTGAAAAGTACAGGATGTGCAAAAAACAGGATTTTTGCGTTTTTTGGGCGATTTTTTCAAAACTTTTCAAGTTTTTTAATTTTCACCAAAATAACCATATATATGGTTTTCTATAGGAGAAATCGATTTCGCGCATTACCGAGCCTTGAAAACGCTTTCTTGACTCTGAATTAGCCTATTTTCGCTTCGATACACACACCACTTCCCTGAATCAGGGTCAAGGAAGCGTAGCGTTTGAAGTTTGCCCATGTTTTACTAACTTCAAAAGGTCATAGCTTATTTAATTGCAATAAAAGTTGCCTAATTATTAATAAAATAGTGTTTATTGAAATGATTTAACATGATTTTCTATCAATCGTTTCCCTGAATCAGGAAAGCGTTTTTTCAATAAACAAGATTTTAGTGAAATTCAGACAAGTTTTATTGCAATTGCATGGCATGCAAACAGTCGAAAGATAGAACTGATTTTTTAGTTAAAAATTAAAATTTAGTGTATAACAATATTTTTCATGCATCAGCAATGCGTTAATTAAATTCCTCGCCTAGAAAACACCCCAGACAGTTGCTTTTCCAACGCCAATTCCAATTTTAGTTAAGTTTTCATTACACCTACCCCTTCCCTGAATCAAGGTCAGAGACGCGTTTTCAGGCTTCGAAAGTGCGCGCAATCTCGCATAGAAAAATCCCTAGAAAAATTTCCTAGCCGATTTTATAGTGTTTTTGATGGTGTTTCTTCTTTTTGTACATTTTGGAGTGCAGAATTGGCGCCCCTGATTAATTATGATAATGTGAATTATTTAGAATGAAAGGAAATGATCCAAAGACTATTATTGGATTAAAAAAGTCTCATATCTCCAATAATAATGTAAGTCTTCTAATGATGTATGTCATTATTCGTGCTATTTTGTGATTGCCTTTGGGCCTTTCGCTTAAAATTCTATCCTTTGTTTATGTAGTTTGCGTTTATAATCACAAAAAGACGCAAAAATTTTCTGAGAACTTTGATTTATATAATCGAATGCTATTTTTGTAGTTTAAAAAAAATCTCAAAGCATTAAAAAATTACTCTTGTGGCCGTTCAAGTATTAAGTAATCTCTGAAATGGAGGGGGGATCTAACGCTCTTAATAAAGCCGGATTATGTTCGTACATTTTTGATTGTAGTGTTGGGGGGGGGGGGGGAAAGGTTAAAAATTTGCATAATTTGGATTATGTAATAAATGGACTTGAACAGTTCCTTACTTTGTTCCACTCATTAAATATAACATTCTTTCCGGACAAGCTCCCATTGACAGTAACCAAACTAAAAACACCGAGCAACATATAAAAACGATTATAATTATTGCCAAAAGTTCATTCATATTTAATTTGTAATCATATTTGTAAATAAAAATAAATTTATAAATAGATAATAACAAAAAATACGAATAGTCAAGAGATAAGGCAAAAAATCGATTCAGATAAATAATGAAGACAGGTGACTTGTCAATATATTCATTCAGACAAATAAATTTTCCTCTTAATTAACAAGGAGAGTGCACTAGAAATTGGTGCGATTTCCAAAAAAATCCGGTATATTATTGTAGAGTACTCCCAACTTGTCGGTAAAAATGATGGAGTTATCTGCCACTTCGCTAACCTATTTGAGCTACAAGGAGTTTATGTTAAAAAATAGCGTTTTCACTAAATGAAGGGGGCCCGAAAACACCTTTATTTATCTTTTTTCGTCGAAATTTCGACATTTTTCACCGTTTTTGGCTATGGCGAACATTTTCTGATAGTTTTTAGAAAAAGTTGAAAAATTTTTTGGAAAATTTATTTTTTGGATCCAAAAAATCAAATTTTAAACAAATTTTAAACTTTTCCTAAAAACTATCAGAAAATGTTTGCCATAGCTAAACGTTGAAAAATGTAGAAATTTCGACGAAAAAAGATAAATAAAGGTGTTTTCGGGCCCCCTTCATTTAGTGAAAACGCTATTTTTTTAACATAAACTCCTTGTAGCTCAAATAGGTTACTGAAGTGGCAGCTAACATTAACGAAGGTGCCACATTATTTATGTTTACCCTGTATACAGAACAGAATGGACAGTTTTGAGGCATAGCAAAGAAATGCGGCATTTGTTTTGCTCAATGATTTATAGTAGTAGAATTTTCGAATTTATTGTTGCAAATATAGAGTATGTTACCGGGAAATCTGATCCAGCTGGAAGATAGATTTTCCTAGAAAAATCTTATCGACTTTCGCGTTATACGCGTTTTTTGAATTTTCTAATCATTAATCAATCGTTTCAATTTTTAAATTAATCAGGCAACTTTCAAAAGACAAAATGCATAACGAACATTTTTGGGCATAAAATTTTTCAATCAACGCAATCTTTTCCATCGAATAGAAAAATGCATAGCAAGACTGAAATTGTCACTAGGATGGAATTTACTTTACTCTAAATTAGTTTCCGAATCTATTTTATAATAACCTAACTTAAACATTTTTATTTCCGTATACTAGACTTAAATTTTGATAAGTTTGAATTCTAGGGGATTTTTGTGGTCGAAAAACATGTAACATAATTCATTTGTGCCTCTCCGAAATCAACCGGAACTAGTTCTTTCGTTCCGTCATGAACCTTTCGTTACCGGCCTTTTTTACGGGGCGATTCGTTATAGAAAAAATTTTTAAAATGGCCCCATCTCTAGAGATTTTTAAAAATTTCGGGTCCCAAATCCATGTTAAAAATCACAAAATTCCACTTTTTTGTCTCATACTATATATTGCTAATTCATTCTTGCTAATCCATTAACGTCCACAAAATTTTAAGCATTTCAAATTTACCATTCCCTAATTACTAAAGCTACACGCCTTGGCTTACGGGTAGTGTTTTCACAATTCCCTATTAGATTAAAACAGTATTGGTTTATATATAGCAAAACCTTTTTTAATCATGTTCTTTAAAATGACGAAAAGCAATTTGTTGGCAACATCTTTGTGAAATTAAGCCTTGATAATGAACTTTCCACTGCTCTTTAAAGCTTTTGTTATGTATAATTAATGCCAAGTATTAGGGGTGAGCGGCGTAAAGTGGGCTTCGGTTTGGGGGTGGATTTCAGTCAACTTTCTTTTTGACAATTTTTTGGTTGCTCCGCATAGATTTATTTTGTTAAAATCTGTCATTTTAGTTAAAACAACTCAGTAGGTTCAATTTTTACAAAAATTCATTTTTTCGCGGAAATTCATAATAAGCTTTTTTAATGACCAAGTATCATTTTAAATAATATGTTTTGTCTTTTTTGGCAAAAATGTTAGTTTAAAAAAAGTAAAAAATAACGCTAACTCTATTATTTTAGCGCAAAATCATCTAATTCTTAACGTAGATAGGATTGTTTTATCAGTGGAATCGATGCAACAAGAATTGAGCGATTCTGCAGGGTGCGTAAAAATCGGGTTAGTCACAACACCGACGATGAAATTATTTGTTATTCTCCAATAACGACTACATAGAAAACAAAAAAGATGTCAAATTTCAAACGTGCCCTGCTCAAATGTGCTCAAATAACGGAATTTAATTTTTTCCCGATTGGATAGTATTTTATTCATATTTTTCGAAATTAACTGGCTCTTGAAGGCTATCGACGATTTAGATATTGATTTTACTCGAACACTGTAAACATGTCCGAAAATGATCTATTTTTTACTACAAAAATTGAATTTTGTCTAAACATTCTTAATCATTAAAAAAAATTTTTAAGTAAATTTTTTCTACGAAGAATTTTGAACATAACTACATTCAGATTTCATAAAACTGCGATAAAATATTTACCATATTCAAAAAAGTGAAAAAGTTTCGTGATACAGAACTTAGTCATCTTCGTCTTGATGTGTCGGTCTCTACATATAATTAAACATTAAAATCCAAAAGAAAGTTTCGATTTTAAATTCTAAGAAAACAAAACTTGTTGCTAAGTGATTGATGTTAGACCACATTTTAAAAAAATATGCCTCATAATTTGTGAACTATAAATATTTAAAATTGTAGCTTTTTGATTTCGTTCATTTTTATATTTGTAAAATTTATAATTAAAACCCTCGCTAGGCACGTCTAAGCTTAAGTTAGGCGCGCTTCACGCGCCATATTTCAATAAGTCTCTCATATGGACTTCCTGGTAGGGTAATTATTGAACATGAAATGGGAAGCCTAACAAGAAGGGGATTCAGATCAATTTTTTGTTTCCTGCACACCTCCCCCTTACCTACTAATTTAAAAAAAGAATGCATGTCAATCCGATTTACGGTCCCCGAGATCTCGTGGTTACGTACGCACGTACGGACTGACGCAAATTGGCTTTTTATATTTATGATCTTTGAAAATTTTTTGTTCAGGCGGAATTTATAAAGAGTGTCCCAAAAAAGTGAAATTTTCATGAATTTTAGACCCGAATTTTTTTCTAAAAATGAACCCTATAGGGATAATTTGAATCGATTGAGCGCATTCTCAAAGCGTGACCCTGATTCAAGGTAGTGTGTTGAAGCTAAAATGAAAAAAAAATCGGATTTTGACCGGATATCTGACTACCTAGGGATTTTCTATGCGAGAAATCGATTGCGCGTGTTTTCGAAACGTGAAAATGCTTCCTTGCCCCTGAATCATGGAAGGGGTGGGTGTATTCAATTGAAAAAGGATCAGTGAAGCTGTACATTTTTTAAGTTTATTAAAATCACAATTTACCACTTTTTAGAACCAGGGAAGCGTTTTCACGTTTCAAAAACACGCGCAATCGATTTCTCACATATATTTTTTTACCCTAGGTAGTCGAATATCCGGTCCAAATCCGATTTTTTATTATTACCCTGAATCAGGGTCAATGAAACGTTCTGATACTTTGGGGGTGGGCGCAATCGATTTCCCGTATCAAATTACCCCTATAGGGGTCATTTTTAGAAAACAATTTTCCGTTCCAAAATTCATGAAAAAATCACAAAAATTCCACTTTTTTGGAACACTCTGTAATAAGATTAGACAGGTTTCTAAAAAATTTTTTTCAGGCGCCTTAAAACAGCTTTCTCAGGTGTACAGGCGGAAATTTATAATAAGAATATATAGATTTGGAGAAAATTTGTTTACAAGTTAAGATTAGATTATTATGTACAAGCTTACATCTTGTGTGCTTGTGCGTACAAACTTCTTAGATACTTACGCCTTTTTCTTTCACAGAATTTCCTAAAAGTTAAAAAATTTTTATCCTATGCGTCATTTGAATTAAGAAGCTTCAACGCCTACATATTTAAAGTACATTTAATACTTCATTTACGTGTTGACTTCTATATCCTTATAAAAATTCATTAGAAATCTTTTAAATCTTGTTCAGGCGGAAATTTATAATATGGAGACGTATTCTTATTAAAATTTATACGCTCGTTTACAAACCCGGCAGACATAAGTGTTTTTCTTTAACTGAATTTTCTAGATGATAAAAAATTGCTTTCTCCTATGTCCATTTTTTAACTTCACTGCTTACGTGTTCTTTGATTAAAATTTCATGTTATTTTCTTTCTTTTTTGATTATTACTCTTGAGACGGTTTTTATGATGTCAGCATAAAAATAACACTAATTTAAGGAAGTAGAATTTTTGCAAGAAAGTTGTCAAAAAAGAAGAGGAGATTGAATTTTTGAAGAAATTTATTAAGATAGTTTATTTAAGGAATAATATATCTAGTATGTCGTTTTTCCCAAAAACTTGAAAAAATTTTAAAAAAGAAAAATGATAATCATAACAAGCCGTTCATGTACATGAAGTTCATGTGACATGTTTGCTAAAAAATGATATGGCACTCTGTTTAGGCACAAAAATTCAAACTTGGAAAATTTAGATAATTACAGGGTAGCCAAAATGAACCCGACACCCTCCCCCACTACCATTTGGAATAGATTCATTGTTTTAAATAAAAAAATCTATTTGAAAGATTATTTTTCGGGAGTCATTTTATTGCGCTTATTGTCGATGCAAAAAATATTTTTGTCTGACCCTGATTCAGCTAATTTACGATTCAACATGAAAACACCTCTCTGTTCTTGATTCATGCGATTTTCGCTTCAATTTTCACATTCCCTCTTTGAAGGGGTTCGAAAAATTTTCTTGTTAATTCTTTATGCAAAAAATTCTTGCTTCAAGAAACGTCTATTGTCACAAAAAACTTCCGCATCTTCTTCAAATTTGACATCTATATGTTTTTTGAACGCTTCTAAAACTTGCAAAAATTTTATTATGTGAATAGTGAACGAAAAGAGAGGATAAAACGGCGAATTTTTTCCAATTTTCTGACTAAATTCTATATTTTTTATTTGACACCATTCTAATTATCAAAAGGATTTTACATATAATTTTTGAATGTACATATTTTTAAATTCTTGATAAAAAATTACATGAAGCTAACATAATTTCCAAAAATAATTTATTTACGTCTATTCAAGAATAAGTTCGTCTGTGAATTTGAAACCTTTTTTAATAATTAATTGCATTTTTGGTGTCAAATGAAGAGGTTTTTTTCAACAAAAAAATTATCGAGGAAAGATTAAAATTCGTCTAATGCCTTCAGAACATCCAAACTAAGGTTTCAGTGTAGTGACAAAGTCTAAATGATTAACAAATTATTTAAGCAGAAAATTTTGATTAAAATTGGAAAGTAAACAAGTACAGTATTTAAACTGTACCTGTTGTAGCTCTCCAATTTTAATCAAATTTTTCTGCTTAAATAATTTTATGTCGTCGATGATTCGCATAAAAGATGAGTTATTTACATTCATAATGTGCTTTTTGATTCTTTGAATTTACATAATTTATTTATCCGCGCTAGATATAAACCAAGTTTTGGTTCGTAAGACAGTTTTTGTTTGAAAGTCCAATCATGGGATAGCAAAAATTATCCAAAAAAGACTCTATTTTTATTTATTTAAAAATTTTTATTTCTTTACAAAGTTTATAATTCTTCGTGGCAACAGCTTGAACAGGATGAGTTCCGCGTTGTTTCATTACTAAGTTTAAGTGTTTTAGTTACTCTTTGAAATAATTATTTTTTAAGCATTCAGCTGGTCTACGAACACTTTTAGGTTAGCCTCGAAAATTAAGCTACGACGAGTCATAATGGATGGAGAAGCTATGGCACAACAAGGTCGGTCACTTCCAGAAATAATTTTACTTGCTAAAGGAATTTATGTATGGTTAGTGCCGCTCATGAGCTTTATTTTATTGGTATGATTTATAGTATTATATTCTAAAGGGAGATGTGTGTGTGGGATAATTTTTTTCCTGTTCTAAAAATTGTTTCTTTCTTGCTATATCTGCGTGAAATTTTGTCCTGATTTAAAAAAAGTAGGTCCCGACTCTGAGAAAAAATCATCTAATGGATCTACGGAACCCCTCTCCCCGATGGGGTCCAAAAATCGATTTTCAAAAAGTATTTCAAATTGGCTGATTTTTTATACTTGGGGATTTTCGAATATAGGGAACAAGAATCGAAGGTCCCGACTCATGGAAAAAACGTATCTAAGGGGTCTACGGGACCCCGAATAAAAATCAATGAGGTCTCTGCACCCAATAGTGTTACCCATGTTAATTTTGGCACATTTTTTTCCGGTAGCCGATGCCCCTTACAGCTACGTCCTTGGCAGTTGTCCCTGCCACCTGTCTTCTTCCCTACGCCACTGCTACGGGGATTGAACCTTTACCGTTCAAGATGAATTTTGCGTCATTTACTTCGGCTCCAAGGGACGATGAAATTTTTCTCCTAGCTAAATGCTCTATATTTAAATATTTTTTAAAGTCTTTTCGATATTTTAAAATTGCAACCTTTTTAGTTGGCAGTAATCGGCAACGGGTTAATAGTACTGTCATCGCGATGGATAAAACGTCCAATCAGCTCTTACAATAAGTTATGCATAAGCCTAGCTTTAATAGATGCTTGGGCTGCTTTACTACTTATGACAGGTATCATATCAATCGTTTTTAAAAACATTTAATAATTAAATTAGGCCTATTTGTTAACAGCTATATGCCAATAGTGCTAGGAATTCCAAAAAAAGATGAATGTGCTGCTGCTGTACTAGAGATCTTTCGAATTTCTGCAATGTTGACTTCAAATTTGCATATATTAGCCTTGGCCATTCACCATTTTGTCGGAATCTTACATCCACTTGATTATAAAGTAAAATGCTAATCTTTTAATTTTTGACAAGAACATTTAAACACTGGTACCATCATTTTCGACCTTTGTGTAGACTAGGGGTAGGAAAGGCTGATGATCCATAGAACGGCCGGCCTGGATTGACCAGGCCTCATCTCAAAAGCTTTAAGGAATAGAGTTGGCCCACGGTATGCCCGTAGGGATGAGGACCAAAGGGATAATAAAAATCAAAAAGTCTCGGTCATTGTTTTGTTCGGTCCGGCCAGAGCCAACATTGTTCACCTTTTTCCACCCAGTGCTGTAAGAAGAACCTCGAGTAAATTAAATAAAAATTATTCCTAATGGTCCCCTTATTTTTTTGTTAAAAAAGGTTGTCAAAAACATTTTACTATGTCATCACCCCTAAAGAGAAATCTTGCCTACGGCAATGTTTTCACACTACTATTGATACACTTTTGTCTACTACTATACATAATTTACATAATTTAGCGCTACTTCACAACTTCACGTCAACGCTTTAGCATAATTCTATTTTGGATATTTCCTTTATTCTATGTGCTCATATGGTTCGTCGTCTTTCCAAACGATGGGTTTCGAAACCCAGCGTGTGTCTTCCGTTTCTACAACCGCCAACCATTTCGCTTTTGCATTTTTATTTCCTTTTTAATACCTCTGCTAGTAACATTTGTTGTTTATATCATGATTTTGACTAGGTTATTAGGACCTTCTAGAAATGCAACAGATGGAATGTGGTAAGCAACAATAAATTCAACTCTGGCATAGGCAAGGGGAGGAAGGATATCCGGAGTACGTCTCCCCTCAAAGCCGAATGTCGGAAAAAATTGAATATTCTACTCCTCGCCCACATGTTTTGTCCTGCTGAAGGCCGGACAAAATAACGTTTTTTTCGATTTCTAAAAATTTTTTCAAAAATGACTTTTATCAGAAGAGTGCCACCTCCATTTCTGGCGGCTAACATCTTTAGGACCATCCCTCCCCTCACCACCTCATCGTCATCAAAAATTTGAAAACACCTCATAAATCGGCTGAAAAAAATCATAAGAGAGATCATTAACCCTTTTTCTAAAATTTTTTGTGACATTGGAAAAATTTACAAAATCATGTCATCGCCTCATCCGGATCTATCCCTCCCCTTATTATGTGTGGTACAACTCAGGACCGTAGCCGCATTGGGGCATTGAGCCCCTCGAAATCAGAAAATTTTTTCAAAAATCCTAATAGTCCCCCCCCATTATGGGTTTTCTCCAAAATTATCGCAAAAAAACATAAGGGAGGTATAGATGATTTTTGAAAAATTCGAAAACAATTGCCTTGGTCCCCCCCCCCATGATTTTGTCCACAATTTTGGAAAAATTTCGAAAAAAACGTACGGGGGACTTTTATGATTTTTCAAAATTTTTGAACTTAAGCCCCTCTGAAATTTTGGAGCTCCTACGGCTTTGGTACCACCCCTCCCCCTATAGCCGATCCTTATACCTATACCACTGCATTCAACTATTGTATTTTTAGTGATTCTGTTCAAAACGAGTATCAGAGAAGGATGAAGTCAAAATTAAAATTGATTTTTACAACTTTGTTAGTCTTGTCAAGCTTTGCGATTTCTTGGGGTACATGTTTATTATATTTTGTGCTTGTTTGCCGAGAAGGATGTGCATTTACTTATCTTAAAGATATTAGCTTTGAAACGGGTCTTGCTATCAATGGCACTGTTAATTTTATGGTGAGATTTGTGATAAAAAAATAATCACTCCAGGAGCCTATCCAATAAACCGTAAAATGAAAATTTTCAAAAAATTGCAAAATTTTGAATAATTTTTTATGCGGTTTTTCAAAAATGTTGGAAATGTGTTCAATTTTTATTTCTCCAAGAATTTTTCGCTTTTTACTTATACCATAAAAAGTTATTCAAAATTTTGCAGTTTTTGACTATTTTTCATTTTACGGTTTATTGAACAGGCATCAGGGTTCCAGATTTTGAAATTCGCACAATTAATCGAGTTCAATGGATAGTCAAAAATCTAAATTTCAAAAAGTCCACCTTACTAAAATCATAAGGGAACTTATATGAAATTTTTGGGCGGTCTCTGATCGGCCAAAACATAAGGGGACTCCATACATGAACAAGGAGGGGGGACAAGCTACCTCGAGGCTATATGTTGTCGACGAAAAAAAGGCCGACACCCAATTTTTTATGTTTTGGGCTATATCCCGAGGCTCGGCTATATAGCTTTGAGACTCGGAACTCCGAGGCTATATGAATCTTAATTTTTGGCTCGATGCTAGCTACAT
>JAQGBS010000844.1:0-18674 GCA_034698545.1 Acrobeloides obliquus | reverse complement strand
AGAAGAAGCCAGAGATCGTTTACGAAATATCTACATTCCAAGTGGAGGATCTAGCCAGGTAAGGTTTTGTTCTTAATTGATCAAACAGGGCCGTATCTAGGATTTTCAAAATCTGCAGTTTGGGATCAAAGATTTAGCTTTAAAATCAATCGTAAAAATATTATCGAAGTATTTAAAAACTTTTTAGGATGATAACGACGAGATTGGCCCTCCAGTGCCATCGGGATTAAATACTCAAACAGGTATTTTTATTGGGGCCATTCAAGTCTGGGGGTCCCAATGACGTGAAAAAATTGAAATTTTTTCCGGAAAATGACCTCCTTTAGCGTAATTTTGCTCGAAGCAGTGTCAGAGAAGTGTTTTTACTCTTTGATAGTGCTTTTTTTGGATTCATTAAAAATTACGTTAAAGGGGGTTATTTTCGGGAAAAATTTTTTTACGTCATTGGAGCTCACAGACTTGAATAATAATAAATTTATTTGTGTGAGTGATCTTTAACTTTATTTAGAAGAGAATGAAGATGAAGACTTTTTCCCTCCACTACCTCCTGGATTTGTTCCAGATACAACTGTTATTGCTGATGCGAATGAAGCTTCTCAACTTAAATCAGCTACTAAGCCTGATGACGACGATGACGATTATGAAGAACCTATCACAGTCACGAATCTAATACCTGCAGCATGTGAAGTTGTTATAAAGCATAGCAATAAACCGGTAATCTTTGTGCAATCAGAGGCGTAGCGAGAAAAAATTTTGGAAGGAGGGCTGAAATGTAAAATTTTTGGCGATTTTTTGTTAAAAATTCTTACTAAAAAGCAAAAACTCTGAAAAATTTTATTGAATGGGGAGACTAAGAGGGATTTTTTCAGATTTTGGAGGGGTTTATAGCCCCTGGCTACGCCACTGTGTGCAATTGTTCATAGGCTCTAGAAACTTTTACAACGAAAAAAGCGAACTTCCACAACGCAACTCGTTGTGAAGTTCCTCATGTCGTTTTGAACCCCTTCGTGGAAGTTCCTAGAGCCTGTCCATAAATGTTTTCTTTTTTTAAGATTACCGCAATTTGTTTTGATCATCAAGGATCGAAGTTTGCGGTTGGCGGTTACAATTACGCTGTGCAACTTTTTGAATTCCAAAAGATGGATATGTCGATGAAACCATTTCGTGAAATTTATCCTTGTGAGAGGTAGTTTAAAGAAAAATTGAAATGATATAAGACAAAGATTTTAGTCATATTATAAACAGTTTGGCGTTTAGTACCAATGGTGAAAACTTATTAGTTGCAAGCGGAAATGCTCAGTTAAAGCTATTGGATCGGAATGGACAACAATGGTGTGAAACTGTACGAGGTATACCATTCAAAAAAATTTACTCCCTAGCTACACCAGTGATCCACTGGCGTATCTAGGGGAGGGAAACTCAGGAAGGTTTTCCCATTCTTGGAAAATTAAAAAATTTTCCTAATGGTCTCCCTTTATGTTTTTGCCCAAAATTTTTGAAAACGTAAAAGGAACACAGATAAATTTTGGGAATCCAGACCCCTCTTTTCTCCTGCTTGTTCTCTTCTGATATTGAACACTATACTTATCAATTTTAGGCGATCAATATCTAGTAGATCTTGCTAATACAAAAGGACATACTTCTGCAGTAAATTGCTGTCAATGGCATCCTTTGAATAAGAAAGAATTTCTAACTTGTGCAGATGATGGGTAAGATGATGTTTTTTCTATTTTCCAAATATTTATGCTCATTTCAGAACGCTCAGAATATGGAGCTTAGACGACTACAAAGAGATAACTAAGTGTATTAACACTCAGCAAAAGGTCATAAAAATTCGAAATGCTGGTGGAAAGCGTGCCATCCCAACAGCTTGTTGTTATTCGAACGATGGAAGATTGATTGCCGTTGGGTGTGACGATGGCTCTATACATATATGGAAACACGGAAAGATTTATGTAAGCTAACTTGGTCAACTTTTTGTCTCTTTCTACAGAGAATTTTAATTTAGGTCAACACTACTTATCTAAATCGAACAGCACACAGTGGTCCCATCACATGTTTGGCATTTTCGCCTGATGGAGAAAAGATTTTGTCTAGATCACGTAAGTCGACCATTTTTTGTGTACAGGTCGTATCTAGGATTTTGCGACGGAGGTGGCAAAAAATTTTACCATTAGGTCGGTCATAGGTTTGAAAATGACAAATTTTGGACATTTTTGGGCAAAAATATAAAGGGGGATTATTAGAAAAAATTTTCAGTAACGGGTCAATTGCCTCTTCTTGCTTCTTAAATACGCTCCTATTTGTGTGTAATAATCAATTTTTTGGTTTTTAGTTGATGACACAATGAAATTATTCGAATTAAAGAACTTTAAGCAGCCGCTTCAAACAGCAACCGATCTTCCTAATTTATTCCCACAGTAAGTCAGTGGTGTAGTCAGACTCCAAGAATGAGAGGGAATCTTTTCAAAAAATTTTTTACCGTGTTTCTCATTATGTTTTTTTATAGAAAATTTGGGCAAAAACATAAGCGGGGATCAAGGCAATTTTTTTGAGTTTTAAAAAAAATTCATTTAATCTCCTGTTTTTTCGCGCCTGTCGGTGCTAAAATTTTTTTGAAAAATATTAAAACGCTCAGAAAATTTTGAAATTCTTGAGTGAATGTAATAACTAGCGCCGCAGGTGAATTTTTTGTTGAAAAATGCTTGTTTATATGCTGAAAATGCTCAGAAAATTACAATTTTTCTAGGAAAAAAGGAAAATTTTGAACTTTTGGTGGAAAAAAGGAAATTTTGGTCATTTTTAGTGACAAATCTTTATGGGGGACCACCATTAGGATTTTCATCCTATGTTTTAATTTTTGTGCGCTTTTTTAGAACCGACTGCGGTTTTAGTCCGCATGGTGAATTTGTCTTTACGGGTACTTCAACAAAGTCTAAAGCTGGCGAATCTGGAAGTTTATTATTCTTCAATTCGGATAACTTTGATCTTCTCTACCGCATCAACTTTGATTCAAGTGTAAGTTGTTGGTTATTTCAGAACGTGGCTATGTTTTTGAGGGATATTTTTTTATTTAATATGAAATGTTCGGTACTAAAGATCGGCGAGCCTACAACGTGATTTTGTTCAAAAAATTTTTTAGCTTTTTTTCTTTCGAAATGACCTCGCTAGGTGTAACTTTATGCGGGAAATCGATTGCAAGCATTGACAAAACATGAAAACGAGGTTTTGTGTGGAAAATGAGCCCGTTTTCATGTTTTATCAATGGCAAAATTTCTAATTTTAAACATTTTCGCTTCAATACAATATCCTGAAAAGGATCAGGGAAGCATTTTTAAGGTTTGAAAATGTGCGCAATCGATTTCCCGCATAAAGTTATCCTTGAAGAGGTCATTTCCAAATAAAAAAGGTAAAAAATTTTTTTGAAAAAATCACGTGAAGTGGGCTCGCTAATCCTTAGTAGTAATGAATGTTCTTTTATCGATTTTTTAGGGATGTATTCGAATCAACTGGCATCCAAAAATTAACCAAATCCTAGTTGGTCTTTCTGATGGCACATGTCGTTTGTATTATGATCTTTCAACGAGTCTCCGAGGTGCTCTTCAATGTGTTTCAAGGCCAGTTAGACGTGCTCGTGAATCTGAAGTAATCAAAGAGGATCTCATTCTTTCACGTAAGTTGTATAGCCTCTTAACTTTGTGTTGAAATGCTATTTTTCTAGCATTGACTTTGGATATGTTCCAAGCACGTGGTGAAGAAGATGAAGAAAAGGAAGTCACAGAATGGCGTCTCAAAAGATATCTACGCATGTTGAGCAACAATAAACGACCACAGTTTCGAAAGCCCGCGGAAATGCCCATGTCGGGACCGAGTATGGGCGGGCGAATCGCCGCTTCTGGTGGAACACTTCATTCGTACATAGCCAAAGAAATTGGTGTGCAGACGAACAAGGCGCTACAACCACAGCAGGATGAAGATGTTCGTACAGCCATTCTCAAGCATGCCGATGCCGCCGAAAAAGACCCACAGTATATCACAAAAGCATATAGAAAAACTCAGCCGAAGCCAATCTTCCAAGAAAAGACTACCGCTCCAGAAGAAGAACAAGAGGATGAGGATTTAATGCCTATGTATAAAGTGGCCCGTTTGGGATAGTATTTGTATTTTTTATTAGCGGAAAAAAGCTTCGAAATTAATAGCAGTCTAATTTATTTTGGAATTTTCCGCTAGTTTTTGTTAAAAATTTTGTTGTAAACTTGAACAGTAAAATAGTTTTAAATCAATTCAAAAAATATCAATTGAATTTTTGTCTTTAAAAAACAATAAAATTTTCATCTTATCAGTTTGAAATACACTCATGTGCAAAAATATAAGTCCACTCGTCGTTTTTTTTTAGGGTTTTCGATCCTTGAAAAACGCGTCGGAACCTTGTTTAATAGAAAGATTAGAGGCTAAAAAGATGTTTAGTAATAAAAATCGGAAGCTACTACACAATAGGGTGGGGGCCACCCACGTAAAAAAATTTCGAAATTTTTTCTGAAAATGACACCCCTAGGGGTAAAAACATGCGAGAAATCCGAATTTAAATTTACGAAGCGAAAAAATGCTTCCCTGATTCAAGGAAAGCGTGTTGTGTATTGAAGCGAAAAGTCGCAAAAATGCGATTTTTGCCTAAAACGACCCCTTTTGGAGTAAAAATGTGCGGGGAATTCGAATTTGATTTATAAAATTCCTTGGATTTAAGAAAAGCTGTAAAATTCCGCACATTTTCCCCAAAAAAGGAGCCTTAATAGTTGAGTTTTAGGAAAATTTTTTAGGCCCAGCACTGTAGCAATCGTTTTCGTGGTTGATCATCAAAAAATCGGCCGAGATACAAGACTTTCAATTTTGGGACATGTTTTTACTTAGATTTGTATGGAAAAAGCATGTTCCAAAATTGAAAGACTCGTAGCTCGGCGAAAACTCCACTGATTTTGATATTCGAGCACGGAAACGATTGCATCAGGTCTATACTTTAACTTTTGCCTAAAAGAATTTTCCCAAAAATTAACACCTAGTGAAAATTATACAGGATGGTGCATAAAAAACCGGACACTTAAAAAAATATTTTAACGTGTTTTTTCGAGTTTTCAAACTTTTCATTTTTTCGACTTATTTCTCATCTTTTTTTGATATTTTTGAACTTTACGGTGAAATATATGGGGTTTTAAGCAATAAAAATGAAAGAATTACATCCAGCTATCAATCGAATGCATGAAAATGTATATTCTGTCAGAGAACTTGCAGAGCTTCTCAGTGTCCCTAAGTCTATCGAAGCAGGTGTTCAAATTGACCAATATGTTTATCGAGAAATGCTGCAAATTTACCTAATTCCTTGGACCGAAGAACATTTTAGCGAAGAATATTGGTGTTTTCAACAAGATTCTGCTCCTGCACACAAAGCTTATGACACTCAAATATTCCTGGGCCAATTTCAAGATTTCATTTTTCGAGATGAATGGCCAAATTCGTCTGATTTGAATCTGCTTGACTACTCTGTATGGAGCATTTTCGAAGCCAAAGTTTGCGCTAAGCCTCATAAAGACATCAAATCTTTAAAATGTGCCCTGATCCAAGCGTGGGATGAAATTACGCTAGAAATCTTAGCAAAGATCGTAGATAACTTTCCAAAAAGATTGGAACAGGGTATTAAAGGAAGTCATTTTGAACGATTATTGTTGTTGTTTTTTGCTAAATAAATTAAATTTTTTTAAGTGTCCAATTTTTTGTGCGGCACTCTGTATGTAAAGCAGTGTGTGTATGCTAAGACGTGTTCACATATGCCTCAAGTGCATTCTTATTACACTCTTTCAAACGATTTTACTAATGATTATTGTCGCAATCTAAGTTTAAAAACTTCGTTCTTATTATCAAAATTGTGCAAATTCCACACATTTTTACTTGGCAGTGTTTTTGACCAAAAAATTTGCCACGCTAGTCGGTTTTTGTCAGACGAGGTTTTTCATTGTGTTGTCTAATCATCAATTTATCCCCACAAATGACTCTTGTCGGTTTATGTCACTCTTCGGACAAGGAACTCTTGTCGACACCTGATAGCCTCATTTTACTTGGGGATTAAGTTTACTGGAATTGCACTATTAGTAAATTAGAGAGTTACATGTAATTTCTATCTATCCCATAATTATGTTACTATAGAAACAATTGTTTAATAATTTAGTTTGAAGCTATATTTTGGAATAATTTAGTTTAAAGCTTATAACTGTTATAATAGAAAAAATCAAGACGAAGGCCAAATCTTCAATTATCTCTTGCGGTTATACGGGTATGCAGGATGGACTTTACTTCTTTGGAGAAGATTCGAGAACATGTATGGAATGGGTTCACATTGTGGTGCGCTTTTAAATTTTTCCCTTACAAGGCGAAACAAAAATTATGTTGCAAATCTCGTTTTTTCTGTTTCGAATCGCAAGCCCCATCCTCGCTTATTTCTAATCATTTTTGCTTATTTTTTGACTGAATGATTATTTTTTAAATGATTTTTCCTTAAGGGTCGCCACAAGCACGGCACAAGCTATCGTATGAAAGTACGACGGCCCCACAAGCTATCGTACGACACAGTACGATGGCATCGTACGAAATTCGTACGATAGCTTGTGGCCATTTCGTCCGTCGTACGAGTGTATTTTACACTCGTACGATAGCTTGCGCCGTTGCTTGTGGGGACACGATAGCTTGTGGCGATCCTAAAGGGTTGGTATCCAGATAATAGGTCAATCTTCGACAAAAAATTTTTCTCAATATGACCTATATGGGGGTAATTTGATGCGAGGAATCGATTGCGCGCACTCCCGAAGCGCGAAAATTGCCACCTTCATCTTGTTTTCGTGAAAATGTCGATTTTTCAACAATTTTTGTCCGTCAGACTTCGCATGAATTTTCTAAACTTGATTTGGCGAAGTAAAAAGTTGAAAAATTGATATTTTTGTGAAAATAAATTAAATAACACATTTTTACGCTTTGATAGAGCGCGAAATGCACGATTTTACCCCTATATAGGTTAAATCGTGGTACAAATGATTTTTACGAGATTGTCAAAAATTTGAAACCAGGGGTCGAAAAGGTGCCATCACCCAGTGGGTGGAATCACCCGCATCACCTATCACTAGTGGGTGATGGGTGATAGGTGATGTGGGTGATGCCACCCACTGGGTAATGGGTGGGTGAATTTTGGGTGCTATCACCCATTTTTTCGCCCCCTGTTTGGAACCTACCCCTTCCCCAAATCGATATTTTCACGAAAACAAGGTGAAGGAGGCGTTTTCGCGCTTCGGAAGTGCGTACAATTCCTCGTATCAAATTACCCCTATATAGGCTATATCAAGAAAAAAATTTTTGTCGGAGACCTATTATCTGGACCCCCCTCCTTTTAAAATGATTATTTTTCGATGAAAAATGAGAGAAGTCTGATGCCACCTCGAATCGCAATGGGAACTTTGTTAAAGTTGATTGTTTAAAGAATATTTTAGGACGCCGCTAAATTTGTTATACTGTTTGATATTGCCAAGCTAGCATTGGAAACGACGCTCTTCTCTTATAAAGTCGGCACTTTTGATGCGTTTTCTGTTACACATTTGAGTTGGGCATCACTTGGTGTTGTTTTTGCAATTATTGGGTTTGTTAGGAAACGATATTATTTTTTCTGGCCTTTTCTTTTATTAAAAGTACTATCCATTTTTTAAATGTTTTTTAATTTCCGATTTTCAGATAACAGAAGTGATTATTGCAGTTTTTGGTTTAGCACTATTATTTGTGCTTGGCATATCGGGATCAGTTGGAAGATCGTTTTTGAAGAAAATGCTTAAATGGAAATATCGTAAAATCGAAGGTAGCTTGTTTAAAGGGGGAGGGCCGATTAAGACGAGTTATTGCAAAAAATTTTTTTCAAAATTTTTTCGACAAACGTAAACAATGTTGAAACGATGAAAAATCGAAAAAAATTTTTTAGGCATTTATACATAAAAAAAAGCTGTAAAAAGGCCAAAAAAACACCTAAATATAGCCAAAAAAATATCTAAAAATTTTTTTCGATTTTTTTTCGAAAACAGTATTGTTTCCATCATTTCGAAATTTTTTTCGTTTGCCAAAAAAATTTTTGCGATAACTCGCCTCAATCGGCCCTCTCCCTGTAAATTGCTGTTATCTGTTATATGTTTTGTAGATTCTGATGCCATAGGATTCACATTAATATTGTTTTTAGTATTATTGCTTTTGATGTTTGTAAATCTAGTAAGTTCGCTTTTGCCTGTTGGCCTATTGCACAAAATGTAAAGTGCACACTTTTCACTTTTTTGGTGAAAAAGTGAAGGGTCGATATCTAATCTTCACGCCGATTCTTCAGTGCAAGTGTGTGCACTTTACAGTTTTTGGAGCTACTACACAATAGGGAGGCCGCCCAAGTGAGAAAATTTTTTTGGAAATGACCCCTCTAGGGATAAAAACAGGGGTGCCAAGTCTGCTGATTTTTCAAAAAAAGTGTTGATTTTGAGATGTCAAATCTGGCAAAATGCTGATTTTTCGGTGTTAATTCTGATTTTTGAGATGCAAAATTTTGTCAAATTTATAAGAAATATACTGGAATATTAGCATTTTGCTGATTTTTGCTCCTCAAATTTGAATTTTGAAGTCAGATTTGCTGATTTTGAAACAAATGTTTTTCGCATCCCTGGATAAAAACATGCGGGGAATCCGAATTTGAAATTTTCGAAGTGAAAAAACGCTTCCTTGATCCTGGAAAGGCCTGTGTAATGAAGCGAAAAGTCACAAAAATGCGACTGCGTTGTAGCTCCCAGTTTTTTAATGCAACTTTGCACTATTCATTTTGTACAATAGGCTCAGGCCGCCCACTAAGGATATTTTTTAGTATGTACTCGACATAGTTTATCGTGCTCAAGCCTATTTCCGAAAACGTGCTATGGCAATCTATTTTCAAGAACGTCAAAGGGTGTTAACTTACATTACCTAGTTTGGAAAATAGAAGTTTTTCGTTGAAAATATTCACTTCTCAAACGATTCTATTAACCATATACTTCCGGTCTACAATGAACATTCCGGAACTATTTTCGATTAGGTATCCCACCGAACGTGAAATTTTTTCATCTGAAATTGACCCTTCTAGGGGTAATTTTATGTGGGGAATCCGAATTTCACATTTTCGAGACCTGAAAATCTTTCCCCGAATCAAGAAAAGGCTATTTATATGACATGTGGCATGTAATTCTTGTCAAAAATGTGTATAAACAGTCTTTTCTTGATTCGGGGAAAGATTTTCTGAAATGTGAAATTCGGATTCCCCGCATAAAATCACCCCCCTAGAATGATCAATTCCAAATGATGAAAAAAAATTTTTCGAAAAATTTCACTTCAATGGGATACCTAATCGATATACTAGCTCCAACATTCCAATTAACAAAGTCTTTTTTTATTTTACCAAAGTTCAGTTGAGACTTTGCCATTTTTCATTTGCCTAAGAGTTATAACCGGTTACAATGCTCGCTCTTACATGGTATTAGCGAGACCCTGATACTTATTCAAGCATGTCTTTATTGGTAAAAATTGTTTAGTTATTGTTTTAGTTTTATTATACAAAAAAAGAAAGGAATAAAGAGTAAATTATGGATTATGACAGAGTTATTATCTGGTAAAGTACAGGGTGTATCGAAAAAAACCAGAATTTGGGCGATTTTTCATGTTTTTTCGAGCCAAAACTTTTTTTCAAAAATCCTAAAATGACTCATATAGAGGTAATTTTATGCAGGAAATCGATTGCGCGCATTCTCGAAGCTTGAAAATATTTTCTAGATCCTGTTTCAGGAAAGTAAGTGTGTACACTTATTTTCCTAAATCAAGATCTGGGAAGCATTTTCAAGCTTCGGAAATGCGCTCAATCGATTTCCCGCATAAAATTACCCGCAGAAAGTCATTTTAGGATTTTTGAAAAAAAACTTTTCGTGTCGAAAACACATAAAAAAATCGCATAAATTCCGTTTTTTTCGATACACTCTGTAATGATTAAATAAATAAAATTATTAAAATTAAATGCATGGATAGAAATTGGTATTCATACAAAAAATAAAAACAAAAGTTCACTGGATGCTGGATTGACCGAAATGCAATATAAGCTTATCCAAATGGAAAAAGATTTTTAAATATTTTTTGGATTGTTCAACCCATTTTGGATATGCTCTGGGTCATTCTTTTATCTTTAAAAATTTAAATATAACCAAATTTATTTACCTTTTATGACCACAAGATTTTTTGTAACAACTGTTTGGTCATTAGAGACCTTTCGCTTCAATACACAAAACTCCTTCCCCGAATCAGGGAAGCGTTTATACAGAAGCTCCATTAGAGGTAAAACGAAAAAACAAAACAAACAGTCAATAAAAAATGAGGTTACTATAGGATGTGTGAAAAAAGTGGATTTTTTGGGACCCGGAAATTTATTTTTCTAAGTGTAATTTTATGCGGGGAATCGATGGCGCACATGCTCGAACCCTAAAAATGCTTCAATGACCCTGATTCAGGGGAAAATGGATTTTTGCAAATGCAAAAAATGACCATTTTAGCTTTAAAACACAATTTTCCTGAATCAGAGAAGTATTTTCATGGTTCGAGAATGCGCACAATCGATTCCCCGCATAAAATTACCCCTAAATGGGTTATTTTTAGAGAAAAAATTTTTTTGGGTCCCACAAAATCTACTTTTTTTGGCACATCCCGTAAATTACATTTTTTGAAGCTACTACACAATAGGGGGTCACGTGAAAAAAATTTCAAACATTTTTTCTGGAAATATCCTTTCTAGGGGTAAAAACATGTGGGAATCCGAATTTGACATTTTCAAAGCGAAAAAACGCTTCCCTGATCCAGGGAATTGAATCGAGAAGTCGATTTTTGCGACTTTTCGCTTCAATACACAGGCCTTCTTTGAATCAGGGAAGCGTTTTTCGCTTTGAAAATGTCAAATCCGGATTCCCCACATGTTTTTACCCTTAGAAAGGTTATTTCCAGAAAAAAATTTTTTCACGTGAGTGGCCTCCTGTGTTAGTAGCTCCAAAAAACGATCAAAATTTTTCCAATAATAACTGATACAGTCATGTTCAAAAATCTGCAATGAGAACAAGTTAAATGATTGTGCTAAATACAACTTCCGTACCAGCGGAATACTGGCTTGAACAGTGGCGTATCCAGAAAAAATTTTTATTTTTCGGGCTCCTGGTTACGTCGCTGGGCTTGAAATAGGATATAAAAAACACGATAACAAAAATTCAATAATCGAAAATTTTGTTTTGACTACCACGGAACTTTTTATTGAATCAAGCAACGTGTACATTAAAACGAAAAGAAACGTGGATCCTTATATAGCTTTTTTGATGCATCCCTGCGTGGTCGTATGGCGAAAAAATCAGGATTAGTACTAAAGATGAGATTAAGCCAATATGAATTCCCCACCAAATTCGCCATAGTTAGTACTAATCCTGATTTGCCCGCCATACATACGACCACGCAGGGATGCATCAAAAAAGCTATATAAGGATCCACCTACTAACTACTAGTACAACTACAACAACTACAAACTACAACTATTACTAACTACAACTACCACTACTAACTAATACTAACTACAAATATTAACTACCAATACTATTTAGTACTAATCCTAATTTTCCCGCCATACACCCACGCAGGGATGCATCAAAAAAGCTATATAACGATCCATGTTTCTTTTCGTTTCAATGTACACGTTGCCTGATTCAATAAAAAGTTCCGTGTTAGCCAAAAAAAAGTTCGACTATGAATGCATATTTTTTACCATACATTTTAAGAAATAGCATCTACGTCGATCGCACCAACTACTAGCAAGGTTATTGATTATCCAGTTAATGATCAAATTCCGGGCATTGATGAGATTAAACCAATAAGAATTCCCCATAAAATTCGCCATCATCATAAAAAACCAAATGATGAGGAACAAAATCGAATTGAACTGGTTTCTTCAACTTCAATTTGGTCGGAGTTTAAAGACAAAGAGTCATTCGATGACGAAGATTATTTTACCAGAAAAGAAGAAGAGCCACCAACGACGACAAAAATGGATACTCCAACAACGAGTAGTACTATAGACAGAGGAATGGAGATCTCTGCTGCTACTTTGGTGACCCCGATCACCACTACTACTGTGTCTGAAATATCATCGACGAGCAGCACTGTCACAGCCATACATGAATCCGAAGAAAGGAGACAAAAGCTAACTTCTATTCCTATAGAAGATGTTTCTACAACTGATAATACCGAGATTTTTTCCTCTACTACAAGCTTTAATGAAAGTGAACCATTTGATGGTATTTTTATGCAAATTTTGGAGCTACTACACAATAGGGGGGCCACCCACGTGAAAAAATTTTCAAAAATTTTTTCTGGAAATGACTCCTCTAGGGGTAAAAACATGTGGGGAATCCGAATTTGACATTTTCGACGCGAAAAAACGCTTCCCTGATTCAGGGAAGGCGTATTATATATTGAAGCGAAAAGTCGCAAAAATCGTATTCCAGTCCACTCGGAAAAAACACAATGAAAAAGTTCATGAAAAATGGAGCATTTTTTTGTTTTTACGGTAACCTCTGAATCGTTACCGTTGTCGAGATAAAATCGCGTTTGTAGTTGGCGATTTTTGAAATTTTGTGTATTAAAACGAAAACATGAATGCAGTGAAAATTAGTCCCTGAATCAACAAAAGTTGTGTATTGACAATAAATTTTTTGGCAGTTTTCGTAAGTTAATGAAAAATGAAAATTTTTTAAAATAATTTTCGCGTCAATACACACAACTTTGATTGATTCAGGGACGAATTTTCTTCACTGCGTTCATGTTTTCGTTATAATACACAGACTTGTCAAAAATCGCCAACTTCAAACGCAATTATCTCAAAAACTATAGCGATTCAGAACATGCCATAAAAACAAAAAATGCTCCATTTTTCATGAACTGTCCAAATATATAATTTTTTCATTGTGTTTTTTTCCAACTGGACTGGTCCTTTAAGGACTAGAATCGAGTACAGTGAATGAAACCGAAATAAGCCCACGAGAAATTCTTCATGAAGACCCATTAAAGAGGAATGAAACTGTGCTCCGCGAACTTCTCACAAATCTTTCATATCTGGAAGAAGAAGATGGGGCTTCTCATCAGTAAATTTTATTTCTACAAATTTTACGTGTAATGTGTAACGTTTCAGAGATTATGGAGCGAGTTTCCTCACACCAGTATTAAAAAGTGTCAGTTATGATAATAACAGTGCGCCAATCGTCTTTCCAGGTTTGCAAGGCTTCCACGGCTTTCGAAAATGGAAAAAAAGTTGTGCAAAGAAAATGTTTTGTTTAAACGACTTGCACCAATCGACTCATCTCGTCGAGACGAGTAGAACGAATACCACAACATGGGATTTTCCAACCCGAGCCATTTTTCATGAAGTAGTTAAAGCTACAGATTTGAGTTAAAAAATTGGAGAAAATTGAAAAAATTCGAGTAATTAAAGCAAGTTTATAAGTCATTTAAAAAATTTTTCTTTCTCAACTTTTTTTACACTTTCTACTATCGCCGTGCTTCATATTACCATTTTTGCTAGTTATTTTAGACATCCCCGTAAATGTGAAAATAGCATTGAACATAATCCATTTAGCAAATTTTGACAGTCAGCAGATGGAATACACAGTAGACTTGGAGATGAGAATGAGTTGGTTTGACGTTAGGTGATTAGTTATACGTTATCTCTTTTATATATACAGGGTGTCCCAGTAGTTCACTTTCGGCATGACCTTCTTTCTCTCCCTCCTCCTCCCCGGCACAACCCTCTCGACCCCTCAGCACGACCCCCTTTGACCCCTCAGCACAACCCTCCGACCTTGCCCTGTCGTCACGACACCCCACAACACCCCGCAGCCCACGTGTGATATAAAACCTTTTTTAGATTGTCAAATAACTATACCAAGCCGATTCGTGTTCGGGAAAAGTTTATTTTGGATCAAATTTGGAGGCCCGACCCATACTTTGTCAATTCAAAATATTCGTACTTTCATTTAGTCTCATTTCCCAACTTTCGAATGCGGATTAAACCAAATGGTCTAGTTACGTATGCACTCAGGTAGTTCAGTTATAGTCGATTTTGTTTTCATGAGCAATACGAGCAATTAGATTGATTCAGGGTCAGCGATATTGAAACGATTGATGAAACATTAGAAAATTCAAAATTTGCCGATTCGACCCTTTGCTACAGTTAAAATTCAGAAATTTCTTCGAATGCATCTTCCCCATACCCGAAAATCCCCGAGTACAACAAATCAGCCGATTTGGAAGATTTTTGAAAAATCGATTTTTTTCCGCCAAAAAATTTGATCAATCGCTTCAATATCGCTGACCCTGAATCAATCAAATTGCTCGTGTTGCACATGAATCAAGTTCGACTATATTTGCAAAATGATGAAAAGTTTGGTTTTAGGGCTACTCTGTTACCAGCGTGCCAAATGATCTTCTGTCGATTTCCCCATGATAGTCAACAATGCGATCTCCAGATTAGTTCCAGTAAAGCCGTTATAACGTTTTTCATGGCTAACTTTATAAAAATGTCGCTTACTTGGCGAAGTGGATAAGGAAGCCGTGCGTCCGATCTGGAAAGTTAAGTAACGTTGGGACAACAATTTTGATCTACAAAAAACTTTTCTTACAAACAATGGAGCAAAAAATTTTTCCATTCTCTTTAAGAAAAGTTTTATTGTAGATCAAAACTTTTGAATCGAATTTGCGGGCCCAACATTGCTTAATTTGTCAGATCGGACGGGTGGCTTCCTTAACCACTTCGCCAAGTAGCCGACATTTTTCGTAAAGCTAGCCATGAAAAACGTTATATCTATGCTCTAACCTAAAGTTATAGTCTTTTTTCAGTTGCATACCCAAAAACGAATGTAAACTTCTCGTGGTATACTGATCCAGTGCAATTTGCCTCAAAGATCTCACTTCCGGAACTGCGTATCAAAAGTCTTTCCTCTGAAGAATGCAAAGTGGAAGGGAAATTGAGTAAGCTAAGGGGGACACTAGTTCTGCCACACTCAGATTCAAAAACTGTCTATGCCATATTGTAGATGACTCCCAACTTGGTATATAAAAGTGAAGGAATTATCTAACACAAGTTTGATTTGACGATTCTAGAGTTTAAACAAGAAATGACCCTGAATCAATAAGAAGTCTATGTATCGAAACGAAAATATCAAACATTAGAAAATTCAAAATCTATCGATCCGTTTTAGACGAGCGATAGCTCATTGAATTCCTGAGATCATAAAGAACAACTTTGTAGAACATCGTTTTGAATGAAAACCTTTTAAATTTTGAATTTTCTAATGCTCGATATTTTCGTTTCAATACTCAGACTTTTTCTTGATTCAGGGACATTCTTGCTTAAACTCTAGAATTGTCAAAATAAACTTGTGTGAGATAATTCCTTCACTTTTATATACCAAGTTGGGGGTCCTCTACAATATGGCAATTTTCGAATCTGAGTTATGCAGAACTAGTGATGGTTCCCTTGTAAGACCTATGTAATTTTTCATTTTTGTTCTATAAGTTTAGTCTCATCCTCGTGTCTACGCCTACTTTTCTCATTAGAACGTGACGGCGCACGTTATATTGTTGAAAAGTACATTCCCAGTACCCTTGCTATGATGTTTGCATGGGTGGCTCCGTATGTCCCATATAACTATGAAGATGTGCGGATTATTACTCCAATTACGGTATTTTTATGGTGTTTCTATTGGATCCCATTTTTTCTTACAAAATATTTTTTTCTCTCATATATTTTTTCTCACATCACGACGCCACAACGCTGTTATGACGTCTCGAACCGTCCTTCGTCGTAACGTCTCAATGCCGTCATGAAGCCGTCGTTATATCGCGATGCCGTCATGATGTTGTGACACTGTCATGGTATCGTGATGCCGTCATGACGCCATCGTGACGTCGCGATGCCGTGGTGACGCTGTTATGACGCACGACCGCCTCGCGACATCATTACAGCGTCGTGATTTCACGGCGCACCTATCATAACAGCGCGATGTTATGATGGGTGCGCGCCTTCGTAACGTCTCAATACCATTATAAGGTCGCGATGCCGTCGTGACGTCACGATGGCGTCATGACGGCTCGCGATATCATGACAGTGTCGCGGCATTATGACGGCATCGCGACGCCATGACGTCATTAGACGTTAGGAAGGCGCGCACCCATCATGACGCCTTCATGACTTCTTAATGCCGTCATGATGTCGTCGTGACATCGCGACGCCATAATGATGTCGCGACGCGGTCGTAACGTCTCGATGCCGTAATGAAGCCACAATGCTGTCGTGATAGGCATCGCGATGTTATGACGGCATCACGGCGGCTTCTTGACGGCATCGCGACGTCAGAAAAAAATATATGAAAGAACAAAAATATTGTGTGAGAAAAAAATTTATGCTGCTTCTATTCATATTTTTTATACTTTAGGTGCTGTTAACACTCGTTCAAATGGAGAAAGGAGACATGCAAGTCCGTACAAGTTATCTGACTTCAATGGATCGATGGTTTGCCGCGATGAAAGCCTTTAGTGTAATATCATTGATTGAATCGTTGGTCGTATTGGCTCTTATAAAACGAAGTCGTGGGATGGTAGGTTAAAGTTATATAAGAAATTATTTTATATGTAAGTTTAGGAAAAACAAGCTCTACGGGCCATCACTGTGTACGAGAAAGAACGATATGAAGCAGAGAAGCGTCGTCTCACAGATCTCTACCATCGGGTTGACGGTGCAGCACGCTTTCTCTCGCCAGTAGTTTTCGTTTTCTATTTTGTTTACTATGTTCTGTATATTGCTCAAGGCGATGAACGGCATTGCATCACAGAGTCTGTTTTCAAGCAAGACGCTTAAAGGACCAGGAAAAAAGTTTTCATTTTTTGTGTATATTTAGAAAATTCATGAAAAATGGAGCAAATTTTTATTTTTTCTTCAATACACTGACCTTGAATCAGGTCAGGGAAGCATTTTCAAGCTTCGGGAAAGCGCGCGATCGATTCCCCGAATCGAATTACCCCAGAAACAAGTATTTTCATATAAAAAACTAAAAAATTTTACTTTCGCTTCAATATGTTGAACCTGAATCAGGGACAGTGTATCCAAAATTCATGTAAAAATGGTAAAGCGGAACTTTTGTTGTGCCACCCTGTATTTTTAACATTCGTTTAGTCATAGAAACTTCTTTGCTTTTGTTAGATTTTCCTTTTTATTTGATATTATTTCTACTAATGTTCTTTCAATTAAAGTCATGATAAAATATTGAAAATTTTATCCATAAAATTGGACAACCTTGAGCCGAGGTAATGAGCGATTGAAATGCACTAAGAATGGCACTTATATAATACAAAATTAAATTTTATTAAAGCAAATTGAATGTTTCTGAGAACCAACTGTATAATAGGCAATGATAATTTAGAAGCACACTAGAAAAAAGGATACAATCTTTGTACTTTTTGTAACAACATTGATAACGGCTAAATTAGGAACAAAAATTTTGATAAGGGGTCGTTCACATATCACGTGATCAGGCACGTAGCAAGGGGGAATTCCCCCCCCCCCACGAAATTGAAAAAAATTTTTCCTAATGGCTCCCCTTATGTTTTTGGCCAAATTTTTTTAATTATTAAAAAAATGATAATGGTCACCCATATGATTTTTCACAAAAAATTTCCAAAATTTTCCAGTTTTACATCAAAAATGCCTTTTAAAAAAAAAGTTGATCATGATCATGGTGGGGGGGGGGGGCAAGCTCGTGATCATCTCAACCTGATCACGTGATATGTGAACGATCCCTTTCCAAAAATCTAAGTCGTGACGGAATTGGACTTAAAGTTACAAAATTCGAACAAAACAGACAACACTCGTTTAATATTAAAAGATTGAGATTATATATTTTTTTAATATTTATTTTCTATTATAAATCTTGATTACAATCAAATTTTTTGAGAATCTTAAGATCATTTCCACTGGATGATCTATAAAACTTGGAAAGTTCAAAGTCCTTCTTATTTCCAGCTGATACCAGATTTTAGAATAGTGTCTCAAAGAACTCCCTCAAGATCTCATATGATTCGTCATCTAACGTTCAAAAGAGTGCATAAAAATATGATTGAGGACTCAAAGAACGAGCATTTCTCTAAAAAGAAGCTTGTGCTAGTTGATGCTCGATTGCATCAACATTGTTCTATTTCGAAATTATGATGTTGGCTTCCTTTATAAGGGTTAAGGATTTTAAATTTTTTCATTTTAGTGAATTTTATTTCCTTGTGAACCTAGTCAGATATTATTTAATTAAAAATTCTAGTTTTTCCAACTTTGCTATAAAAATTTTCAAATTTGTCCAGATTTTTTTCTAAACATGATCTGGGTCTTTGTATTGTTTTGTCCGGGATACTTTTGAAACTAAAAATGCAAAAAAATGGTCCACACTCTGTTAACACTTCATCACCTCATCATGTCTAACCCCATTTTTTTCACATGAAAGCTAACTGTCCCTTTTAAAATTTATTGA
>JAQGBS010000843.1:0-18675 GCA_034698545.1 Acrobeloides obliquus | reverse complement strand
GTTTCAATAACCCAAAACAATGTTCAAATTGGATAATTTTGGTGTCATTTTGTTCGTCTCATTTAGCTATAAAAAAAATATCTGTAATGTTCATTTTATGAAAATTTAAAAAATCGATTTAAAGTTCAAAAAAGTTTGTGCATTACAACGAAAACATGAACAATTTTAATCGCAATTATCTCAAAAACTATAACGATTCAGAACATGTCGTAAAAACAAAAAATGCTCCATTTTCATGATTTTTCCGAATATACAATTTTTACATAGAGTTTTTCCCGAGTGGACTGATCCTTTAAAACTAGTAGTACATGGCATGATAAATAGTAAAGAATTTCTTCAATATACAAGAATACAAAATTTGCTAAGAGCCAAAAGAATTAGTTATCTTATGATTAGCTTATCAAGAAGGGATCAAAAATCATCCCAGAAATGATATTGCTATATATAAATGCTTACCATGAATCTGAGAACGGTGCACCGGCGACGGTGGAGGTGAAGATGGAACACTATATACTTCACGATTGATCAGTCCTAACTCTCGCATGATGGAGAGCAAAATAGTATAATTTATAAAGCAAAGTTGAACTAAAATTATCCTTTATTCGTTATTTAAACAAAGAAAGAAAAAATCGGCACGAAGAAATATACAAACATAATCAGTGAATGTGTGATAAAGAAAGAGTAGTTTTGTTTGTGGTTAGCACAGCCCCTGGGGCTGCGCACTTTTGCAGTTTTTTACGCCCATTTGTCGATATTTTTGTCTCACACAAATTGGATAGAGTACATACATACTCTCCGGTGCATACGCACCTGCTCAATAGTTATGCACATTACTTGTAGCATCCAATTTTGTGTATGCTAACAGAGTTAGCGAGGTGCCTCCATAAAAGAACTGTGTATTGAAATATGCTTCCTTGACCCTGATTCAGGGAAAATCATGGGATTCGAATTTTTACCCCTTGGGGGTAAAAAATTCGAACATTTCGTCTGATCTTTTGTATTCGGGGGTTTTTCGACATGGGGTACTTGAATCTGAAGAAAAATGGAATTTTAGTTCATTTTCGTTTCAATACACCCACCACCTTCCCTGAATCAGGGTCAGGGAAGCATTTTTACGCTTCGGAAATACGATTCCCCCAAATAAAATTACCCATATATGGGTCCTTTTTAGAAAAAATTTTTCCAAAAATCATGGTAAAATTTCGCGAACTTTCGAAACAACCCAATAGCATCAATTTTTGTGCATACTAACAGAGCTAGCGAGGTGCCTCCATAAAAGAAATGTGTATTCAAGCACTTTATTATATTGAAATATTTATACTTCAAGCTGCCAAAAGTAAGGAAAAACACGGCTTTAGAACAAATTAATAAAGTTATGAAAGAAACAAATACAAGTTCTAGTTGAAATTCCCTGACAGTTATAAGTGCCAATATTAATGGATTAACAAGGAACCCTCAAGGCTTAAGCTTAGACTTAAGCCTATTCCTAAGGCTAAGCTTAAGCCTAAGCCTAGACCTAAGCTTAAGCCTAAGCCTAAGCTTAGGCTTAAGCCTAAGCCTATTCCTAAGACTAAGCTTAAGCCTATTCCTAAGACTAAGCTTAAGCCTAAGCCTAAGCTTAAGCCTAAGCTTAAGCCTAAGCCTAGACCTAAGCTTAAGCCTAAGCCTATTCCTAAGACTAAGCTTACGTCTAAGCCTATTCCTAGGCCTAAGCTTAAGCTTTACCTCTTAAATTTTACCCCTTAAAATTAAGTAGTAGGGCCCTACTACTTTATAGTAGTAGGATAGGCAAAAAATTTTCATCTAATTTTATAGGGGTTTGCTTTTAGAACTTGTTATAATTTGATACAATAAAAATTTCGACACTGCTGGGATCGAACTCGCGCCAATAACACGAATGGCTAGCGTGTCCTATCCATTCGGCCATGCGCGTCAGCTTTTTTGAATCTCGCCATGAAACATGAAGTTTATACAAATTTGAGATCAAATATCAATCTTTTTAAAAACACAAATTACAAAAAAACAAATAGGAAAGACTTCATATATCTCTCAATACAAATTGAATATAACAAATAAGAAAGATCCAGAATCAATTTTTAAAGGGGGTCTGTGTAGAAAATTTTTTTAACAAGTGACCCTTTAGTGGGTAATTTTATGCGGAGAAAAATTTTTTACCGATTTTCTTGTAAAAACCGACTTTTTAAAGTAATTTCTAGGTGAAAAATCGATTGCGCGCATTTTTGAAGCGTAAAAAATTAAGTTTGACCCTGAAAATCAGGGTAGAACTGCGTTTCGACACGAAAATTTTTTTTCGAAAATGCGCACAATCGATTTTTCGCCTAGAAATTACCCTAAAAAGTCGGTTTTTATAAGAAAATCGGAAAAAAATTTTTTTGAAAAAGTTCACGTTCAATGCGGTTGCTAATCGATAGTAGTACCAAAAATTTTTTGTTTCGCGCATAACTTTTTACGGTTAGATTTTCAAGTGGTGCCGTAAAAGCAAAAACTGCTCCAAATTTTATGCTCTATCACATGGCATCAACTCCTCAAAAGTGGACTGGTCCTTTAAATCAGTATCATAGAAATTTTTTATGCCTCTATAATGCGCAAAATCCATTCGGCGCCTAGAAAAAACCTCGACTTTCCCTGAATCAGGACCAAGAAAGCTTTTTCACTTTTTGGGAATACGCGCAATCGATTCCCGCATAAAATTACCCCTAGAAAGGTCTTTTTTTAAATTTTTCGAGTCCAAAATTCATGATAAAATTCGGCAAATGAAAAATATTTTGGGTTATTGAAACGAAAACCATGAATCAGGGTTTTCGTTCCAATAACCCGAAATATTTTCAAATTTCAATAATTTTGGCGTCATTTTATTTGAAAATAATATTTTATTTGGAAATAATACTCAAAGGAGAAGAGCACTCGATCAGGAATAAAAAAATGATGCAAGTCTAAGAAAAAAGAAAATTGGACGCTCCTTCTTTGCTAGGCAATGATGTAACACGAATGGAGGCTTTTAGTTTGGCCAATTTCGAAACATCTACTAGTTAGAAGAGGAGAGAGTGGTGGACTTTTTCTCTATCTTGCTGGACGTGCATACGGAGGAGGAGTATTTTCAATGATCACGCTTATGCGGTTGCTAAAAAAAATATATTTTTAAAAATTGTAAGTTTATCGTGTTTCCATGGTGCATGTTTGCCTAGACTTGCAGACTTGTATTTTCTATACTACAGGGTGCGGCAAAATAATGTAACTTTTTAACTGGACAATTTTGGGGGTAATTTTAATTTTATGCGAGGAATTGATTCGAGCCGCTTTTTATTTCAAAAATAGATTTTTGACTCAATTTCGAGTTCAAAAATCGATTTTTGATTCAATTTTGAACCTAAAAATTGATCTTGAGTCCAATTTTGAGTTCAAAAATCGATTTTTGACTCAATTTTGAGTTCAATTTTTAGCTCGAAAATCAATTTTTGACTCGATTTTTAGCATAAAAATCGATTTTTTGGCTAAATTTTGAACCCAAAAATCGATATTGTGTCCAACTTTGAGCTCAAAAATCGATTTTTGACTCGATTTTTAGCTCAAAAATCGATTTTGAGTTCAACTTTGAACCTAAAAATCGATTTTTTTTCTTGCTTCCCCGACCCTGATTCAATGAATTTGATGGTATATTGACGCGAAAATTGCTTGAGCCATAGAAATGTTTTATGATTGGAAAATGCGCGCAATCGATTTCTCCTCGCATAAAATTATCCCCGAAATTATTTCGTTTAAAGGTACAGGCCCAGAATGGGCTCATTAAGGCATGACTAGTCCTCTATTGTCACTATCCCCGTTTTTTGACCCGCTGAATCCAAAAATGATGATGAAAAATTCTGAAAACCTCATCCTCATGCCTAAAAATTCGTATGAAAATGAGTATATGGGGCCATTTTAGCTCTATTTTTAGGCCTATTTTCAAAAATTTTTTAAATTTTTCTAAAAACCGTTGGAAGTTGTCGGGCATGGTGGAAAACGGTAAATTACGCAATTTTCCCGTAAAAAGAAATTATTTTTAGGTGATTTTTAACCCTAAAATGCTCTAAAATAGAGCTAAAATGGCCCCATATACTCATTTTCATACGAATTTTTAGGCATGAGGTTTTCAGAATTTTTCATCGTTATTTTTGGATTCAGTGGGTCAAAAAACGGGGATAGTGACAATAGAGGACTAGTCATGCCTTAATGGGCCCATTCTGGGCCTGTACCTTTAAAAAATCATTTTTTGCACCTCATAATTTTGACAATTGTTAATCAATTAAAAACTTACACCCCGATAGCTTCTTCATAAGTCGGAGGTGCGGCATTAACATGTCTGGCATTAGATGTCTCGCATGACCTAATCTCAGACTGCTGCTGATGATGATGCACCGACTGTGGCGTGGCCCAAACACGAGCGGAACGGCTATGAGCATATCGTGTACGCCTTCGTCTTGGTGTCGACTTCAATTGAATTTTTGAGGTAAACCGGAAGATAAAGTAGCTGATGCCCAGCAGGGTGCCACACAAACCAAGTGAAAAGAAAACCCAAGTGCGAGTTACCTAAAGTTTGTATAATATATTTGGAGCTATTGTGGATCAGGGGGTCACTCTAGGGTCAAAAATCGAAAAAAGTTTTTTTCTAAAAATTTTAAAAAAATGACATATTTAGGAGTAATGCGAAAAATCGATTGCGCGCATTTTCGAAGCATGAAAATGCTTCCCTAACCCTGATTCAGGGAAATAAGTACATGTCTGATTTTCGCTTCAATACATACTTTTATGTGTATTGAAGCGAAAATTAGTACATGTTCTTTTTTCGCAGAAAAAATTAGTACATATTCGATTTTCGCTTCAATACACTCTTATTTCTCTGAATCAGGGAAGCATTTTCAAGCTTTGGGAATGCGCGCAATCGATTGTTCGCATAAAATTACCCCTAGAAAAGTCATTTTTGAACAAATTCCTCCGTTTAATGACAGCGACCACGCAGGGATGCCGGTGGAAAATTTGGTATATATAGTAAGTCGATTTCTTTATATACCAAATTTTCTCGCCAGCATCCCTGCGTGGTCGTTATGTCCCCTCGGATGTCATAAAACGGAGGTTTGACGTATATTCATGGAAAGCAGTGTATAAAAAAATACATTTTCATCTCCTTGAGATAACCAAATTATGCCAATGATGAAGAAAATTATAGCCAACGCGAGGAGTATGCCAACTGCAACATTTAACCTGAAATTTAAGCATCTTGAATTGGTTTAAAAATATACAAATCATACCAATTAATTGTTTCAGCTGACTTTTTCGCCGTTTCATACCGACGTCTCAAATACTCAGAAGAGCGGATAGATGAAAGAATCGTCATAGAGAATCATCAAAATTTGCTTTTCAGGGCTCTTTCCTAAATTTATTGGAGAACTTGATCGTGTTGAAAATTTTTTAAAACACTAAAATTTAGTTGGCTTTTTAAAAAATTGTGTATCTTTACACTAGGGTTGTGTCCATGGTGTACCAAATGCCAAAAAAGTGGCACTATAACATTCGCCACGAATCTCGCCACGCTAACTTTCGCCAAGTTGTTGTGACGAACATGAAACGTGGCAAAAGTTATAGTGCCGAAAAAAGTGGAGCAAAGGGTCAAAATTTCAAAAAAGATGAGCCAAACGACTCAGCTCACCGAGAGCTTCAAAACGAGTATCAATATCATGGGTTTTGGGTGGGGTATTGGGCCAGTCATTACCTCAGACAGCAGCTGCTGTGCGCTGCACGCAACTGCTGCTGCGCGCTGCGGCGCAGCTGGTGCGTGGCCCAATCAGCTGCTGCGTGATCAAACAGCAGCTGCGCCGCAGCTGTTTGGTCCGTGCAGCGCGCTGCGGCGCAGCTGCTGTTTGATCCACGCAGCAGTTGCGCCGCAGCAGCTGCTGTCTGAGGCAAGGACTGGCCCATTGACCCATGGCCGAGTGGTAACGTGCTAATTTACAGTTTATAGGGCGCGGGTTCGAATCCCAGTTCGGATTTAAAGTTCTCCAAAATTCATAAAAATTTTGCATATCTCTATTTGAGCCCCTAAAACACTTTGCTTTTTTTGTTGGTACACACTTGTTGAAGCTGTATAGTAATGAAAGCTTAGCACTATATAGCCCCAGCAAGTATGTGCCAACCGAAAAATGATTGCAAAGTGTTTTAGGGGCCAAAATAGAGATATGCAAAAATTTTCATGAATTTTAAAGAACTTCAAATTCGAGCTGGGATTTGAACCCGCGCCTTATAAACTGTCAAATTAGCACGTTACCACTCGGCCATGGGTCAATTTGAAGCTCTCGATGAGTTGAGTCGTTTGGCTCAATTTTTTTGTAATTTTGACCCTTTGCTCCAACTTGTTGACAACTTTTTGAACGCAGCCTTATCAACCGTTTCTTTCAATAAACAGACTTGTATTGATACAAACAAGGAACACTGCTGCTGCTCCGCTACCTTGAAACCCATAAAAAAAGCATGTTTATAAAAACATGTTTTTTTCCTGGCTTGATAAACAAACAAATTTTTCAAATCAAAACATTGGGAAAAAAGCAAAATTTTTGGGAAAATTCCATATCGTAAAGTTTCGTGTACAAAATTTCGACATCAAACAATCAAAATGCCCGAAGAAAGGAACTGTTGTAAAGCATGTTCTATTTAGCCGTAAGAAAAGAAGATCGGTATTATTTGATTTCCATTTGAGACGACACGACAAGGAAAAAACGAATGCGGAAAGGTTTTGTCGAACCAATATGAATCATGAAACCAAACAAAGCAAACTGTTTAAAAGACATTTTCACGATTAGCTTTGGTTTTTTTTGAAACGATGAAAATGATAATAAAACAGTGGAAAAAGGCGTAAGAGTTTGAGTAGGTGTTTTAGAACTTTTCAAAAGCTATGAATAATTGCACAATTTCATTAGATTATAAAATTATGAATCGTATAGAAAATTTTATTAAGTAAAAGCTCCAGACTTCTTATCACAAATTTATTATTAACTCCTATAACCTTCAGTTCTAAAGAGAAAAAGCAATAACACAAGACATGTAAGTAAACAGAAAAGTAAATATGAATCGAAATTATACGATTCTAACACATGCCAAAATATATAAAAATTATTTAAAGTGGCGAGATATTTAATTTTGAAGTTGATATAGTAAAAAAATGAGACAAAAAATGAATCAAAATGATCACCACATGCTGTAGTAGGTTAGTGCGTTCGGCTAGCAGCCATAAGATCGAGGGTTTGATTCCCAGGTGCGTCATTTTGTTTTTGCCTATCAACTTCAAAGTCAAAATGCAAAAAACCTTCTTCCGACATTAAAATTCCCATTACATAATCCAAAAAAATTTTTGATAAACGGATTCGATAGTGGCAATCCTAGAGTTCAGGAATGATGAGGAGGGGGAGTTTGCTTCAATACAAATTCATTATTTGAACGATTTTTTTCGGTTCAAAAAAATTCTCAGAACAAACCTAAATCTCTCATAAATCCAGGGCAAATCTAATTAGATTCAGATTCGCCTGTAACATATACATTCTTTCGAAACCATCTAATCAAACTTTCGAAATAACACTCCACCTGTATATGATATGAAAACTTGTATTTTCACAACTAAAAATGACCTTTTAAACCAGAAGAAAGAATGTTTGCACCAGATTCAGAATTTGATCATCAAATATTTATAAATATGTTTCTGAAACGTCTCTGTCTGTCACAACTATATCTCAACTTCGACGTTGTGTCGGATTATGAAAGAGCATGACCGATTTTACTTAACTAAAAAAATCATGAATAAATGATTTATACTCTTCATATGCAAAAAACATGTGAAATAATAAACAAATTTACAATGTCATTAAAATGGGTAAAATGGCTCAGTGATGATAGTGGTGCTTGGAATTGATTCAAAGGTAGTGAAAATCGAATCCCGATCGTGGAGATTTGAAATGCCGCAAAATTGTAGTTAACTTCAATTCGAAAAATCTACGTCCTTTTTTAAAACTTTCAATGGGAAACGGAGTATAATATAATATTTTTAAAGCAAAAGTCTATAGATTGTACATTAATTACAACAAAAAAACTACTGGAAAAAATCATAACATAACAAAAAAAATTATTGAAAATAATCCAACATCGAGGGACTCATTCCAGGAATATCACTAAGGCGCATAGCTTTCAAACCATCTGCTTCCATGCTTTCCAGAGATCCTGCTGCCATTTGTTCATCATTTTTTTCATTCGGGGCATCATTCGCGCTTGAAATTTTCATCTCTTCTGGGATGTCTAAAAAATAGCATTACTAAATATCGCAGATGAAGCAAAATTTTTAATTTGGGCGATCCCTAATTTCATTTAATTTAGTTGTATAGGACTAGGAATGTTTTACTCATTTTTAAAAAAGGGGACAATCAATCTCAAAAATAAAAACTTTTTGTTGTAAATTTTCAACAAAATTCTAACAAAAATTAACTTTTTAAAGCAAAAAAATGAGTAAAATTGCGCCATGGTTCATTTTGGCCAAAAATAGCTTTTTTTGGGTAATTTTTGGTTAAAAATATAATTGAAAATTTTGAAAAAATGAACTTATTTAAAGAAAAAAATTCTTTTTACATATCTAATTTTAAAATCAAAAGAGATCCCTTGCAAAAAAAACTATTTTTGGGATTGAAATCGTACATTCTGATTGGGGGTATCCCGAATCGGTGGTTCCATCAACCCTAATTGTATGAAAAATAGGCCCAATCATTAAACTTATAAAGATACAATTAAGAACTCTTTTTTCCATAAATTTACCTTTATTTATATCATCAACTCTGGGCTTTTTTGGACTGCATTTCATAGCTACTATATCAATAGAATCTTCGGCACTGTTTCTTGTTCGTTTCTTTGAAAAAGGTTCAAAATTTGCCATAAAAGTCGAAGAATCAGCTGATTCAAAAACTAGATCCTGTTGCACTATAGGCTTAGACGTTAAAGACGATGTTGAAAGAAGAAAAGCTTCACTGCCAACGTTTGGTTGATTCACTCCTAAAAAAGAATAGAAATTTATAAAAACAATTTAAGACAGCTAAGTAAAGATAGGATTTTACGGAAAAACCGGTTTTTAGCAGATTTTTCCAAAAAAATCTCTCTTCATCCCTGAAAAATATATTTACAAGCACCAATGTAAAAATTTCTTCCCTATGAGAATCTAGAAATCAAGATCTACAATTTTTGTAAATACTTTTTGTCAAAACTTCAAAAAACTGAAGAAAAATATTTTTTACATGAGATTACAAATTATGATGATATTGTAATTACAATTTAAAACCATATGCACATAAACTAAAAAAATTGAAAATTTACCTCGAATATAAACATCATTCTGTGAGATCAATTGAGGCTCCAACATTCGACCAGAAAATTCATAAAACGCATCTACGTTGTAAGTAATTTCGATTTGATCAGTTACACCAAGTCCATCGCTCTGAGAAGGCATACCAATGTTATCATTTGATAATTTCTCAGCATCCTTAGGCAAAACAGTCACCGATGGCATAGTTGGAGCTGCAACATTAGGTTGAGTTTCTTTAACCAGTAAATTATCAGGATTGTCAATAATGACAGAAGAAGAATCGGCGTCTTCATCAAGCTCCTAAAGTTAAAGTACAAGATTGTTACTTACGAAACTTAAAGAGATAGGAACCGATTGAGACAAGTTATCGCAAAAAAAAATTTTCGTCAAACGTAAAAAATGTTCGAAACAATGAAAAAATACTGTTTTCGAAAAAAATTGAATGTTTTTGGTCATTTTTAGATGTTTTTGGTCTTTTTTTATTAATTGAAACTTGATGTAAAAAGGCCACAATTTTTGATAAAAATCATAATTGTATACCATTAGAATTTTTAATGAGAGGCCAACCCGGAATCAACTCCGATTCCGGGTTGGCCTCTCATTTTTAGATCATTTTGCCGTATTGGTTAAGGGAAGATACTTCCACCCCACCTTTGGCCATCGTGGCCTGCACCCCGCACACCCCCACTTGGCTATTAAACTCCCATTCGTCCAACAACTTACTATTAGACCCCTATTAGTCCCAACAAATAATCCCCTTACTGTATCATCCGTAATCAATGTCCATCTTCGAGTTGGATATTTGTGATGCTTCTCAGAATTACTTGAATCGGAACTTAGTTTCTTATTCGTACTTGATTCTGATTTTGCAACAATTAGCGCTCTTGTAAATGCCTTTTTATAAGTGACATCTGAAATTCTGGTACTTCGCCGTGATGCTTTTGAAGGAGTCGTCGGTTTTTCATATGAAGCGCTTCTACGATTCAATTCTTTCAATTTCTTGGAAGTCGATGGCTCGTTCTCTTTGTCCATTTCACTCGCTCGTGATTGAATCGTTGAGACACTCTCCGCTCTGTTCGCTTCCATTACGTAAAAATCGAAATAATCGTCGCTGTTTTCAGTCTTCTCATCCATACATGAAGAATCTAAAATCGAGTATAACAAGGTGTATCGAAAAAATATTTTTTCGATTTTTTCCAGTATTATGCCATAAAAAAGAAACGTACTTTTATCCTTTTGCAAATCAAATGATCTCTTTTGTACATATTTCTTCAACTTTCCCAGTGGCACATTCTGTTTTTCAATAACAACTGACAAATTCTTTCCTTCAATTTTGCTATCTAAAATTATTTATCTAGTCAAATAACTAAAAAGCATAGTTCTCTCAGTACGCGCTGGACCGTCCGATCTTGCAAGTTAGGCAACGTTGGGCTCGGGGCGTCTAAATTCGGTTTCCAAAGCCTTGAGTATGTGGAATCCCCTGGCTCCGGAGCGTTGGGCATGCAAAAAAGTCCCAATGCAGAGTGTCTCACAAAAAACAGAGCACTTTCGCGTTTTCTTCGAGCTATATGCAGAAAAAACATCATCGAAAAATCTTTTCGGAAAGCCGAGAAAATGCGAAATAAAAAAGTGCCCGGTTTTTTGTGAGACACTCTATAATTTGGAAGTAACTCCTGTTAGTAAGCTGCGCACCCCTCATCCCTACTGAAAAGAAATAAGGAGAGAAGTATGAAAAGATCATACTTTTAAAATAGATAGGCTTGATGATTTCCTCTGTATTGTTATTCAAATCATTTTCAAAACAAGCAATTTCACTATAAAAAAAATGAATAAGTAAAAAAAGAACAAGTTTACCTGGGAATATAAATTGACTGCTGACAAACTGATTCACAAAAATTTGTATATTTGTCTTCGAGTTGGCAATAGAAACATTTCAAAGGTTCCTTCATCGCTTTTATACTATTCTAAAGTTCAAGATTTGAAATACCAAAGCAAAAAGAAAAAACAAACCAGGAAGCAAGAGAAATGATAATAGTGTGAACCACAACAGTTAGTTTCAACGATTTCTCTAGGAACACGCATCTTTTTCACTGGATTTTGACAAAATAAGCAACTCTGAAATTACAAAATGGTTCAAGAACGTAACATAACAAATTACTTCTTGTTCGGTAGTTAGAGCAACTGGTTTGAATGGCGAATGTTCCAAGCAATAAATTCTAAAACATGCTTAATAAATCTTTTTTGAAAAATTAGTAAAAAATTGAAAAATGCGTTAAAAATTGAAAAAAATTCACGAAAATTCCACTTTTTTTAGGCATCCTGTAGTTTACTATATTATAAAACTAACTTGGATGCCTTGTAATCATAATTGGCACCACTTCGAATCCCACAAACAAAATGAAAAACTTTACTACACTGCTTTACACAACATTTTAATGGCGCACCCAATCTGCTACAGTAAGTACATTTCTAAAGTTCAATCGGTTATTCAACACATATAATGATCACTTACCTGGCTTGAAGACCGCTTAAATTCGGTAAAAATATCTTCCAATGCATAGCCACCCAAATATTGAGTCAATGGAGTTTGAATAACATTTCGATTTTTCTTCAATTTTTCAGATAAGTGCTAAAAAGTAGTTGGTTATTGATATAAGCAGGAGTGCCAAGTTGACGTTCGTAAAGTTGACTCGAAACGACTTTTACACAATAAAGTTGATACGATAGGAATTTTTTCACGACGAATTAGTTCATATAAACAAAATAGAAGTCCTATCTCGCGTTACAACGTTATTTTGTCAACTTTATTCATGTCAACTTTATCGTGTCAACCTTTCGTGCCAACTTTATGAACGTCGCCAAGTCTGTTGATCTTTCAGAAAAGTGATGATTTTGAGATGTCAAATCTGGAAAAATGCTAATTTTTCAGTGTAAAATCTGATTTTTGAGATGCGAAATTTTGTCAAATTTATAGAAATATAATAGGAAATTAGTATTTTGCTGATTTTTGCTCCTAAAATCTGATTTTTGAAGTCGGATTTGCTGAATTTAAACAAATGTTTTTGACATCTCTGAATAAAAGTAAGCTAAAACATTACTAAGCAAGACTCATGAACACCAAAGAATGCTGAATTTTCAACCCAGTAATGCTTTCCAGTGTTTGCATACATAATATCACCTTTGAAACAAAACAGACAATGAGGTGGACTAAAATAAAAATGATTGAATAATACAGGGTGAACCAAACAAAACCGTACTTTTGCGTTTTTTGTGAAAATTTTCAAATATTTGTTTCAAAAATCACTATAAGGGGTATTTTCATGTGAGAAATCAGTTGTGTGCATCAAAAATCATGAAAACGCTTTTTCAAAAATTAGTTAAAAATTAAAAAATTTCTCAAAATTAATTTTAAAAAATCAATCTAGAAACCCTGAACAAAGGGAACTTACACAAAAATAACATTTTGATTAATGCGCCGAATAATCTTGTAGTAATATTCGAATTTTCCATCAGAGTTTTCAAATTCGTTTGCTCTTAAATGATGAATCCATTGATTGAAATCCAAGACTAAGGCTTGCTCTGATTCGGTTAAAGCTTCAAAAGGTATTGTTAACATTCTCTAAAATAAATTGAATACATCAAAAATTGAAAGATTCATAAAAAATTTATCAAAAATTGAAAAATTAGTCAAAAATTGACATATTTTTCAATTTTTAACTAATTTTGATATTGAGCTTCGGACATGGTTTTGAATTTTTTGGGGCATGAGTTTTAAATAAAAATAATTTCAAAAACTTTTTCATGCATTAATCTCACTTTATAAATTTAACTTGGAGCGCGATCGAACTGTTTAAGATAACCTTTCAAGAAAATGTCTCTTAAATTTCCCGCAATTCAATCAATCTTTGAATTACTGGCAATAGGATCGAATTCACCTCAACGAAGTTCAAAAAGAGCATTTAATTTAGGCTGCGCGATAAACGTCAAGAATGACAACTAAGAGCCTCCACTAATTGCGTCTCAAAATGTTGGAAGCACTAATCGCACGTTAAGGGTGCGGCGCGAAGCGCCACAACCTTTAATCCCCCGCGAAATCTTAATCCTCCAGCGCTCGTTTACCCCCTTCTGTGGGGCTATGCTGGGCCGAAGAAAAACGTGCCGCGAAAAGACTCGGAAGTCACATTACGCCACCATACGACAAAAAATAGTAACAATATTTTTGTAAAATAGTGTCTGGGAAGTGAACATGCGCCTGCAGTTCAAAAAATGGTTTAAATATATTGTTGAGCCATAGCACAAATTTTAAAAATATAAGCAAAAAATGGCGAGTACACGCAGTCGAGAGAAAAAATAGTAAAAAAATATTTTTTGTAAATGTGGGAAGTGAATATGGTCGAAAAAAACCAAATTTCCGACTTTTTAAAAAAAATTTTCACGAGAAAAATTTTTTTTAAAGTTTTAAAAATTTTTTGGGGTGTTGAAAAAATGGTGAAAATTTGATTTTTTCTCGTTTTCAGCCTGGGGGAGGGGTATTCTGCATAAATTTATGCAGAATACCCCCTCCCCCAGGAAGGGGGGATAAAGTGCATAAGTGCCAAAATTCGCTGTCTTTGTTTATTTAAATACACCCAATAATTAAGCGTATTTAAAAATGTAAAATTCAGGGTTTTCGTGTCAATACTCCAACTAATTCAAACGATGTCAAGACGCCGTCTCGACTTGAGTCACGAATTCGAGATGCAAGTCGAGACGTTTAGCGTCTCGACCTGGGCGAGAGTCTTGGGTTGGAATTTCCCCAGGGGAATTTTTTCCCCCAGAATTACTTGTTTTGAGAATTTTTTCGTCATCAACAAGCCTCGGTGATGCAGTGACAATGCAGCGGCTTCGTGGCTACAAGGTCTTGGGTTCGAATCCCACTTGGAGCCAAATTTCCAATTTGGAACCAAATTTAGAGTCAAATTGTTTTTTGCTTTGTCACTGCACCACCGGGGCTTGTTGATGGCGAAAAAACGTTCAAGCCAACTAATTCTGGAGAAAAAGATTTCCCCAGATAAATCCGGGGGAAATCTGGATTCATCCAATTTTCCCAGATAATTATATTTCCCAACCCTGGTCGAGACGTTTAGCGCGCACCTAAATCCATTTGACATGGGTCTTTTTTAAAAGTTATATGGTAGAGGGTAGGTGTGCAGGAAACAAAAATTTTTTGGATATCCCCTAAAAAATTTACAAATTCAATTTTTAAGGGGGTCATCGTATCTCGACAAATTTAACGCTTCCGGCGCTGATTTTTTGTACTCGGGAGGTTTTCGACTATAGGGAACACGAATCCAAAGGAATTTTTCAATTTTGACCTCAGGAAACGGTTGAATTGTCCAGTTTTCAATTAAAATTTGTGAATTTTCAAAGGTTAATAATTTTTTATGGCCAGCGCCATGTTTTATGAACATGATCTCAAAATGCTCGTAAGCACAGTTGCACAGACCCTGGTCCAAAATTTTGTTTTTATGACCCACCTCCCCCCGCAGTTTGGCGATCTTTTTTTAGACTTAAAAAATCGGTCCCCGGCGCCGAGGACCGATAACCTACCCCCTTCTGCCCCATGACCTACCCCTCCCTACCCCGATCGAATTTTACCGGGGTTGTGCAATTGTGCTCGTAAGGGTTGCAAGAATAAAGCAATATAGCCAGATTGAGCACTGAAGTAAGGTTTTTTTGAGCACCAAAAATGTAAAAAAATTTTGCAATTTTTGATAGAAAAAACTCCATTTTCGAAAATAAAAAGAAAAATTGCGTAATTTTCTAGCCCGTCAGTAATCATTTGAGTACGCGATCAATCAAAGAAGTTTGGTGTCATAAAGAGTTATTAGCCTCAGAAGTTTGCAAAAAGTTTTTTTTTGGTCCACCGTGCATCGAAATTTGAGTTGTGCTACGCTACTGAAACAACTTCTTACTACTAGCCAGAGTAAATTGTAAAGAGAAAAAAACGTTCTTGTGTGTTTAAATTTTGTTATGTAATTTTTAATTGTCAAATGTATAAATAAATTTTATTTTTAATTACAGGATGAGCCAAAAAACGGCACTATAACTTTCGTCACGAATCTCGCCACGCTAACTTTAGCCATATAACTTTCGCTACGTAACTTTCGCCACATTCGTGCCAATAAACATTTAATTTTAGACTAATTGAGTTGCCTGATTTGCAATAAATATGTATATTGACACAAACGTAAAGAAAGTTAAGTGGCGAAATTTATAGTTTTTGGCAACGTGGAAAAAGTTATAGTGCCCAAAAAACCGTACTTTTGCGTTTTTTTGGTGAAAAATATTGAAAATTTTTTGCCAAAAAACGCAAAAGTACGGTTTTTTGGCTCATACTGTACAACCTGAGGTCATTTAATGGCTATCACTGGTACAAAAAAATACGAATAACAACATTTTGAAAGAAACGTAATGGCACTCCGCTTGTGGGAGAGGCGTGAAATACCCGAACAAGTTTAACAGGTGAGATACTGGCTTAACAATTGCCCGGCACCCATTTGAATTTTCCTTCTTGCATCATATTTAACCACACGTGCTGCCGTAAACAATGTCATGACACCTTGACTATCAGGAAAGCCACCTTTGACGTTAAAGGGAAGGGAGGGGAAATAGTTGGAAACTTTATTTACAGAAGTTGCTTGATTCCAATATTCATCATAGACAGCAAAATCACCAGAGCTCTATAAGTCAAGAAAAAACAATTATTGTTGATAAAAGGAAAATACCGAAAAGAGAATCTGGTGTCCATCATTCCAAAGAACAGCGCCCGTGGGATTAAACCCCATATTCGAAGGTACACGCTTAGGGAAATCACTATCCAATACAAATTGGCTTCCACGTTTATGAAAAGCATACACCTTGAACAAAAATTATGTTAAAGGACCAAGTCTAGTGGGAAAAAAGTTGCCCTTTTTTGTTGATATTCGGAAAATTCATGAAAAATGGAGCGTTTTTTTACGGCATGTTCTGAATCGTTGTAATTTTAGAGAAAATTGCGTTTGAAATTTTCAATTTGTGTACATGTTTTCGTTGTAATACACAAACTTTTTTGAATTTTTTACACAGAAAAATTATAGCAATTTTTATAGTTAAATGAGACGAACAAAATGACACGAAAATTATCCAATTCGAAAATTGTTTTGGGTTATTGAAACGAAAACATGAATCAGAATTTTCGTTTCAATAACCCAAAACAATTTTCAAATTGGATAACTTTGGTGTCATTTTGTTCGTCTCATTTAGCTTTAAAAAAGTGTTGCAATGTTCATTTTATGACAATTTTAAAAATCGATTAAAAATTCAAAAAAGTTTGTGTATTACAACGAAGAGCTTGTAACAAATTGAAAATTTCAAACTATTATTGAAAAAAACGCTTATTGAGTTATTGAAACGAAAATTCTAATTCATGTTTTCGTTTCAATACACAAATTCAAAATTTCAAACGCAATTTTCTCGAAAACTACAACGATTCAGAGGGTGTTGTAAAAACAAAAAAAATGTTCCATTTTTCATGAACTTTCCGAATATCAACAAAAATTGGCAACTTTTTTCCCACTCAACTGATTCTTTAAAAAAGATCAAACTCATGGATTTTGATATTTAAAAAAAATTAAAATTGTCCTGTATTTCAATAAAATCGTTGTTATTGAAACGATTTGTAACAGATAATAAGATCCACGTTTCGAGGTAAAGTTTCAAAAAGAAAATTGACCGTGAAATTAAAAAAGCCAACCTGATAACTTTGGAAGAGCATCATCGTGTTGGTTCGATCGTTGGCAAAAGCTGCGTCAACATAAATTGGTCCTCTTGGAAACAACGTGCGAAGGGAATGGGTTTTAACAACACGATTACCACGAAGTTCATAAACTTTACTGCCTTGGAAAATATAATTCACACCACCCAGGCCTAAAATTTAAAAAAAATTTAATATTTCGGAGCTATTTTTGACCCTGGGGTCACCCCAAGGTCAAGAATCGAAAAAAAATTTTAGAAAAATTTTTTTAAATGACATATTTAGAGGTAATTTTATGCGAAAAATCGATTGCGCGCATTTCCGAGGAGTGAAAACTTTTGTTTGACCCTTGAAAATTGAAAAATACGTATTTTTAAATGTGAAAATATGGGGTAAAAAGATGTATCTTTCAATTTTTAAGGGTCAGATAAAGGTTTTCACGCTTCGGGAATACGCGCAAGCGATTTTTTACATAAAATTACCCCTTAAATATGTCATTTTAAAAAATGTTGTTGACTTTTAACCCTGGTGTAATCCTCTTGATCCACAATAGCTCCAAAATTTCATTTCGAATTTTACACTTTTCTTAAATCTTACCTGTACTGAATGCATCTAAAGTCTGTGGACAATCATTGAATCCTCCCGATGAAGCAGGTGTTTCAAACGACTCTTCAGTTCGTCCTCGATTTGAAGACCCATCATGGCCTCGATTTCTATCTATAGCTAAAAAAGACTGTTTTTGAGGAAAAATCGAAAAAAAGTTTTTAGGTGTTATTTGACCTTTTTGACGAATTTTTCAATTTTTGATGATTTTTTCGATTTTTGACGATTTTTCAATTTTTTGATTTTTGACATTTTTTCAATTTTGACGATTTTTTTAAATTTTGACTATTTTTTCAATTTTTGACGATTTTCCCCCTCTATTGCATAGTAACTCCAAAGTTGTTTAATTGTACTAACCTCTATCTTCCTCATCATCATCATGACCGAAAAAGCCCCCAAGACGATCCCAAATTGATGTTTTCCTGGTTGTTGGAGGATCGCGCCAGCTTGGAGTTGTAGCTCGATCACGAGAACCACCAGAGCCCCAACGATCTGAATCGCTGGACCCACTCGAACCACCAGAACCCCAACGATCTGAATCGCCGGACCCACTTGAACCTCGACCACTAGAACCACTTGATCCCCAATTGTCATCTTCATCAGATGGCAAACTACCTCTCCTTGGGCCTAAATTTTTAAAAATTCAAAGGCCATTTGATTGGAAACTAGCCATAAATATCTTGTATTGCTTGGATATCATCACGTTTCAGTTTTGGCATAATATAATTTCCACTCGAATCAACGGTTTCCTGGTAAAATGGTGCCATTATAGAATCCTCGTTACGGGAATGGTCCAAACCAAGAGTGTGGCCTTAAAACGTTTTAAAAAAAGAAAAGTGTGAATGAAAATACCACTTTCATGAATAGCTACCGCTAGAAGATCCGTATAACCATATCTAAAATGAGAATTTTA
>JAQGBS010000842.1:0-18698 GCA_034698545.1 Acrobeloides obliquus | reverse complement strand
TCTACGATAGTGATTTTTATGACCATGGTGATGTTTATGGTGATGATATCCTTGAACAAATAAGTTTTGTGTTATAGAGCATTTTCCGCCAATAGGGAAAATTTGGCGGTGGGATACTTACGGACGGACATTTGCGGACCGACTTTTGCGGACGGGACATTTGCGGACGAAACGTAAAGGACTAGTTCACAATTGCATCTTTAAATGAAGTTGTGAATGGATTGTCCGGGGACTTGCAAAAAACCCGTTTTTAAAAATCTTTTATCGTTGTTGAAATATTGAATTTTCTTATCTGCTAGGTTGTGCTGGGACACCCTGTATTTAAATATTGCGCAGGCTCTTCGCTTACGATAGTTGGGTATAGCAGTGGCTTATAAATTAACTTACTTGGAGGCGGCATCCATCCCCAATTCTGCCATGCATTCCACCTCACAGCACCCCAAGGGTTATAACTCCATATATCTTGGCTAGAGCAAATTAAGGCCAAGGATATTAAAAAAAGAAGCGAGCACAACGTTCGCATCTTCATCACAAAAATAACCTGCATTGACGAAGAAAAGATGAGTTGCCTATTTAAAAGTTGTTCCGGTTGTCCTTAAAAAGAAAGAACGAGATTCTTGCAGTGGACCGTGACATTTTTCTCCGACTTTTCTTTGTTTTGTCTTCGAATATTTAGCGAACTGATTGGACTAAATTAACATAATAAATTTGCGTCATTAATGGATTTTATTGTATTCATTAAAAAATTTTAACATTAGACAAATTTAAAAAATTGATCATTGAAAATTTAAAAATTTTGAATCTGCTAATTTTATAATGTTTGAAAATTTTGAATCTTCACGTCAATTCATAACTTTTATTGACTCAAGAATAAATTTATACTGTATTCATGTTTTCGTTTTAATACACAGATTTCAAAAATTGCAAACTTCAAACACAATTACCTCGGCAACGATAACGATTCAGAGGTTGCCATAAAAACAAAAAATGCTCCATTTTTCATGAACTTTTCGAATATATACTTTTTTCATAGTTTTTTTCTGAGTTGTTTGACCTTTTAACCATAGGTTGCGGGTTCGATTCAGCGCTCAATCATTTTTTATTTTGTTGTCAAAAGTCATGAAAATTCTGCATATTCATAATTTTGTGCGGGAAACACGATGGAGCTATTATTTTTCCATGAAAACTTTTGGAAGAATTGGGAAATCAAAAATTGGAAAAATGCGATTTGTCGATATTTCCAACTTTTTTATGGCAATTCTATGAAGTTTCGAAATTTCGACCTCTGTTTAGATTTCGTTCAGTTTTGACCACCAAAGCTTCGACTTCTTTTCGGCTTCGACCTTTCTGATTTCGACACATCACTAGCTATTTGTTATGTCGTTTAAATAAATTTTCAAAATTTTGTACAGACCCGGACTGAGCACCTTCGTGTTTGTTTCATAGGCTAGGATAAACTCAAAAATTTATTTTTATACCCGCATACAATTAAAATAAATAAAATGATACAATTTCTATATACGTGAGTTAGTTGCGATAACTTTGGTATTTGTAGTGCTTTGAGCAACAGTTATAGTATTTGTAGCACTCCTAACGCTTCCAGCAGTTGGTAATCTAGCTTGCGCAGTCAAAGAATTTCCATCGTTTCGATTATGAGATGTGACAGATATCGTAACATTAGTTATTTTATTTAACTTCCTTGGACTAACTATGCATGTGAAGATAAAGAATACTACCACCTACAAAAAATTTTTGAATGAGCATACTGAAATTGGCATATGGAGGAAGGGATAAGGATAAAAAATAAGAGTAGCTTAATGAAGGGAAGGAAGAGGAATGCGTGGGAAGTAACAATTCTATAGCTCCTCTCCCTTCCTAACTTTGGCCATAAAGTAATTCAGACATCTCAAAAACCGACCTCCTTAAAATAAAAACTTACATGATTTAACTGCATTAAAAAGTCTCCATAGTTTCCTAATATACTACCAAAATTTATTCCCGTTAATCGACCTGCAAATAAAATCATATTTGCCACCCCAAATAATGATGCAAATGAAACTAACATTAACATGGCAAGCTTATAAGCCTAAAATCAATCATATGCCTATATTTCCTTATATGATAGCTTACAATTCGTGTTGAAACACTGTTCGTAGTAACTTGAAAGAAATCATGAATATAAAATATCGAACAAGCAATCAATATACCCAAACATATCATGTTAATGGTAAAAAAATAATTTTTACTAATATCCGAGGCACCACTTCCTAAAATTATGTATAAGAATAAGTTACTATTAATGCTTTATACCAAGTGAGCATGATTTAGTTGTTATGTCCCATTGATCGTGTAAAAGGTATAATACTGAATCAATAATCGATAAAATTAAAGATACACACATAGAAAGTTTAAAACTAATCGTTCTAATATGTTTGTGATATCTAAAAATCAAAATGTAATATAGCATCCACTAAGATGTGAAGGAGGGGAGCTGGGCAAAATTTTATTTCCTCCCTCCCCCTCCAAACTTGGGGGAGGGGGAGATAGTGGTTAAAGTTCCGAGAGAAGGATTGACTAGGGGAGGAATTTCTCTAAAATCATAAAAAGGGACCCTTATGATTATTGATAGTTTTAGGCTCTCTAAGGGCACGTGCCTTTGGTGCCCTTCTTTGTGCCATGGGGGCAGGAACAAAATCATTATTTTTGTCTGACAAGGAAACGTATCGACTTGATAATTTCAGATTTTAATGAAATCTAACTAGTTTTGTTCGCCATACCAGGCTTACTAGGAGAAATGGCAAAATTATCTGCCCATAGAGCTTTTCGATTTTTTATAAGATTGTCTATATTAGACTATATAGGCCTGATTGTATGGTAGACCCCCCATGATTAAATCTATGAGGAGCATCAAATCTATCAGTCGATCCGTTTCCTTATGAGACAATCTTTATCTCTTCGTTTGGGACAGCTTTTGTTCTTGTCCATCAAATGTACATCTCAAATCTGGGATCACTTTAAAAAAAACTTACATTGGATGAGACAGCGTTGCACAGGCTCTATCTAGAGCCATACTCGTATATTGACTTATTTCAAATCTCACAGTAAAAACCCTGGGCAGTGCAAGAACAACCAATAACAATATAGGGCAGTTTTCATTATTGTATGTAAGTAATAAAAATTGATAAGGTAGTGAAGAAAGGGCTGAAAATCAATTTTTTTGATTTTTTTAGTAAAGTTAAAAATTACCACAAAATATCGAAAATATCACAATAGCTTTAATATGTGCACCACATTCTTTTTTCAAATAGTGTTTTTGATACTTCCATGATCGATATAAAAGAATGTTTAAGACTATGGTAGCAATTTCACATAGTAAGGTGCCTATGTGGATGCCGGTGATCTTTCCATTATGTGAGGTCTAAAAATTGTTAAATATGACTAACAAGGGAATGTATGGGAGTGCCACTTGGGATTTTTTCGGACCTTCATAGTTGTATTAAGCATAGCCAAAAACAGTGGAATATGACAAAAATAGCGCTAAAGGCCAGTGTGGTGGAGATATAGTGATTTGTATGTCAAAAAATAACGTTTCCATTGAAATCAAGGGGCCCAAAAACACTTTTATTTTTCATCAAACTTTATTCATCAAGTTTTTGGCTATGAAGAACATTTTCTGATAGTTTTTAGAAAAAGTTGAAAATTTTTTGAAAATTTGATTTTTGGGGTCCATTCATTTGGGTTCAAAAAATCAACTTTTGAAACAATTTTCAACTTTTTATAAAAATGGAAGCTGGTGATCTTTGGGCATTTTTCAAACTACCAGAAAATGTTCGTCAAAAAACGGTGAAAAATGTCAAAATTTTGATGAAAGAAGTCAAATAAAGGTGTTTTTGGGCATAGGTGCATAAGGGGGACTGTCTCCCCCTATGTCATCGTATCGGGGAAAAAATGCGAAAACATGTCGTATTTTGGCCCGAGACGACATGTTTTTTTTACCAAAATTTTTATCAAAAATATGACATTTTTACGTTTGGTGGCCAAAAAAAGGTCACGCGTGTCTTATATTTTCATAATTTTAAAAACTTACAGGCACTATAGCAGATGGTTGTACCTCAGACAGGAACGTTTGATTTAGCATGTTAGCGGTAAAACAAAAGTTTCTTATGAATAAAAATTACTAAGGCTCTATACAATTCTTATATACCCGTATTCAAAACATAAAATGATACTCGGCTACCTAAAGAACAATTTTTATAAAACCAATAATTTACAGTTTTCTATTTAAACACGTCTAATTATTTAAAAATCTGCAAATAACCTTGAATTAAATAACCTAGGAGATTATTATAAAAGCTCTCATTAAGGTAATCTGCAAATAAGTGATAAATAATTGTAATGGAATCTCTATTCCCTAGAGTAATGGTTGTTGAAAGGAATTATTTTTCAAATATTTTCTAAGAATTTAACAAAAATATTTTTATAAACTTAATTATTGAGAAACATTAGTCATAAATTTTTTTAAATTTAGTCATTAAAGGATCGGGCCACGAAAAAAGTTGACATTTTGTTGATATTATGAAAATTCATGAAAATTTGAGCATTTTTTATTTTTACAAAAATCATGAATCGCTGTTGTCGAGATAATTGCCTTGTGTGTGTTTATTATAGCGAAAACGTACACATCAAATTATTTCCCAGAAGCAATATTAGGCACTATAACTTTCACCACGAATCTCGCCACACTAACTTTCGTCATGTAACTTTCGTCACGATAACTTTCGCCATGTAACTTTCGCCACTTTCGTGTCAATACATATATTTAATTTCAGACTAAAGGTGGCACTTCCATTCAGACTAATTATTGCCTGATTTGCAATAAATATGTATATTGACACGAACGTGGCGAAAGTTATAGTTTTTTGGCAGCGTGGCGAAAGTTACGTGGCGAACATGAAACGTGGTGAAAGTTATAGTGCCCAATATTAGGGATGTCCCCCTGATCCGTGTCTATTTTTTCACTTTTTTAAAAGGCCCTAACTTTTTTATTTGCATGATTTGGATAATAAAATTTTTTATAAAAACATAACTGCTTATCTGGTCTACGAATAGGTAAAAAAAAATATAGGCTTGGCTCAAATTATTTGGACCTATGTAGTGTAAACTTTTCCTTGTCCATATGGCCTCATGAGTATATAACAATGGGAGGCGTCGCTCGGGAGTGTCGCTCGGAGTCACTCTCGGAGAAATCGCGAGCTCTCGGCTCCCGGTACAAATTCAAAATTACTAGATCTATTGTTTTAAGGAGAGCTAAAAAATATGAAAACAACCTAATAAATGAGCCTTTATATCTTTTCTTTAAGGAACTCAATTTCATTCTACATTTTGTCTAGTTGAATTTCATCCTACATTTTGTCTCGTATACTCAAAGTCTCATGTTCTCAAAAATCAATTTAATAGACAACAAAGAGAACATGTCTATAGTTTCCATACAAACTAGCGGAAAGATTTAAAAAATAAACTATAAGAATTAAATTGATGAAATCACGACTAATTGCTTCTATCTTCACTGCTCATAAAGGCTCCTTTTTCTTCAGAAAAGCTCTTTGTTTAATTCTAATCTAACATACACATGATAGAAAAAATCTTATGTTATTTAACGTGACAATTTTTGTATGATACTGATTATTTTTGACTCCCACAACTTAATATGAAAAATCTTTTGGGGTTAATTAAATTATATACATTTTTTTCATAAATGTATTTATACACAATTTTCTATTTATAAATTAATTAAACCACAATAAAGATTAATTTTTTAAAATTGAATGTAGCTGAAAACATAATTATGCACAAAGCAGATAACAAAATATAATTTTCTGATTCAAACTAGAGTTTTATCGCCTAAAAAATCATCATAATAATAAAGGCACTGATTTTTGCTGGGATAAAAAGTGCCCCCACCACCATAGTCGAACCTTCTTTTTACGCCACTTCTGGCATTGGTCCATCAGACAAAAGTAACAGATCTACTAAATCTATGTTAAGAAAAAATAATACACATTTATAGTCTGTTATCACTAGAAGGTGATAAAAATATGGCGCTCCATAGTGCAATGGAGTCGTCCGATCTGGTAAGGTAAGCAACGTTAGCTCGTTGATTCAATCCTTGGTTGTTAAACTTTTAATTTTGTAAAAAAAATTTTGATTTTCATGGCGCATGGCGCAATTGTGTATGGCGCAACTAATTTTTGTGCCATGAAAATCAAAAAATCTTTCAAACCAAAAATTTTGCCCTAGTAGGATTGAACATGGCGGGCTCAACATTGTTTAACTTGCCAGATTCTTATCCACTTCACTATAGAGCGTCAACTTTTTTTACCGTTCTCGTAAGTAGACTATATATTTTTATTATAAAAAATTTACATAATTGCACTTAAAATTCTTTTACAAAACCATTATAATTTTATAATGAAAAAAAACAAAACCCTCATGTCTTGATGATGATTCTTGGCTTATTACCAAGTTTTATCGGTGGAAATGGCCCATCTCCATCGGAATCTGACCCTGTTATTGGCGGTCTATTTGGGTTATGAACATTACTAGGTGGAGGAATTGTTGGTGGTGTTAGAATTGATAATAGTCTTGGTGTTGAAGGGAAATTCATATTTCCTGGACACGGAAATGGTGGAGAATTCCTTGGAAGTTTAGCTCCGGTACCAATGGGATCATACATTCACAAGAGGGGATGCTGCACCCCATCAATTCTTCGTATCTCGAAAATTTTTTTAAAATTCTTCGTATCGCGAAAATTTTTTTAGAAAAATGAGTAACCAATTCGTATTTTTGGTCAAAAATGTTCAAGTATAGTCCCAACCAAGTCGCATTTGAGGATCCAGCACCCCTCCCCTCCTTGTTCATCTATGAATGGAATGTAGATTTGGTCCATTACCTAGTTTAATTTAATACCAAAATTTTATTGGTAAAATATTATTACATATATACATAAATTTAAATTATTTTAATTCTTTTTCCTATATCCTTTTCATCAACTTTATCTTGGCTTAACTTTTCATCCGATAAGTCAAATCTATCAGAATAGTCAGTTGCAGATTGTTCTTCAGTTAAATATGAAACTATATGCGAGTAATCAGGTGGAGGGTATTCAACTTCAGGCTGTTGCCAAAATGGAAAAGCTTCTTGGTGTTTCTTCAAGGCTTTCTAAATATTTTCATGAATTTTTATTAAAAACATAGACTTGATCAATGTTTAACACATTTTTCAAAAAAATTTTTAAAGAACATATCGATTTTTACGCAATCGATTTCCCGCATAAAGTTACCCCTAGAGAGATCGTTTCCAAAGAAGAAAAAGCTAAAAAACAATTTTTGATAATCACGTTAAGTGGGCTCGCTAATCCTTAGTAGTACCAATTTGACGCTAGTGGGATTGAACATTTGTCTCAACGTTGCTTAACTTGTCAAGGTAAAGGTGCCCTTGTGTATATCCCATTTCCCGCAGAACTTCTAAAAAAGTTGGGGCTCCATAGCGCAGTGCAATTGGTCGCTTAGGCACTAATGCTCAAAAGTTCGAAACCGGAAGTCGGAAGTTTTTTACTTCCGATCTTCGGTTCCGGAACTAAGCAACGGGCCCCTGGTTCCGACTTCGGAAGTACGCAACTGGTCCCAGGTTCTGAATAGATATAAGTGGGGTTAAAAAGTATAAATTTTCATTCAAAATATACCTTGTGCTGCTTTCCATTTATATGCAACAAAAATGGCTGTCTTCCGCTACAAACAATATGACAAATATCACATCTCATCTCATTCGGACCCAATATTGGAGTTATTAATGGAGTTTGCCGTGGCCCAACCAGATTCACTGCCATTGTTGAATCTTTAGAGCACATAAGATTTCTCGTCGTATTTTGATCTTCATTTGTAACATACTTCTTGCGCAGCATTCTTGCTTTATGCGGCTTGCCATTAAGGTGTTCTTTCAATTGAATAGGGGTACAGCAGTTGACATTACAAATGGCACAAAACGTTTTTCTAGTATCTTCTTCTTCCGATTTGGCATGTAACGAATCATTCGGTAGGCCAACCTTAACCATTTTTGACTTGTGCTCATTTGTACTTAAATGTGCTAGATATTCGGGTTGGTTATTGCAAATAAAGTTGCAGGGAGAGCATGTAAATTGGACGGTAGAAGAAAATGGTTTCTTGATAGCTTTGTTTAAAATTTTATGTAGGATAGCATCTCGTTTGGATTGTTGTTCTTCAGGCTTTGACATTTTTGTGCTAAAAATAAAAAATTAATTTTTTGGTAGAATTTTAAAATCACAGGGTGGTATAAAAAACCGGATTTTTGCAATTTTTCAAAATAGATTTCTCGTCGTATACGAAGAGAAATCTTCATGACACTTTTGCGATTACGAAAATTTTCAAGTTGTTTAATTTTCACCAAAATAACCCTATAGGGGATTTTCTGTGCGAGAAATCGAATGATCGCATTGTCAGTCCTTGAAAAAGCTTCCCTGGTTAAAAAAAAGTATAATGGAGTTAAGATTTACAAGTACCACAATATTCATGAATGATGAAAGGAATAGCTGCGTTTTTGAATAAATCATGCCAATATAATGTATGTATATTTTGACCGTCTTCCTTGATCCTATATTAGACTATTTTTGCTTCAATATACACTCTCTTCCCTGAATCAGAAACAGGGAAACGTTTTCAAGGTTCAGCAATGCGCAAAATCGATTTTTCGCATAGAAAAACCCTGTTAGTATTATTTTGGTGAAAATTTAAAAACTTGAAAATTTTAGAAAACATCGTTCAAAAATTGCAAAAATCCTGGGTTTTAACGTTACGCGACCCTCTAGAAATTTAAAAATGGCAAAAAATTTTAATTTTTGCTTAAATGTTTACTTCTTGTATTGAATATTCGATTGAATATATAATGCCAAACATAATTTATTATTTAATTAAAATAATCGTCTCAATAAAAAATGATTTTTAAAATCCGTTAGAATATTAAAGGAACAGGTTGTTGGTAAAGATTTTAGATTGAAATACAATGTGGCCCATAAAAGTGGATTTTTGTGATTTTTTGGGTCTGGAAAATTGGCAATAGAGCGAAATGCACCGCACAAATTGAATCCACAAGGACTTTCCGTACCAGCCATTCCAACGAACGATGCTGTAGGAGGAGGGGGAAGGGACATGTCTCTTCTGTAGATGGAGCTTGTAACAAATTCAAACGCAATTATCTCAAAAACTACAACGATTCAGAACATGCCGTAAAAACAAAAAATGCTCCATTTTTCATGTTCTTTTCGAATATATCATTTTTTCATATGGTTGTAAATTACTGGACTGATCTTTTAATATATATTATTTTTTTATTTTGTTTCAAACTGCTGTCTCGATAAAGAACTTTTTGATCTAATTTTTATCAAATTTTAAAAAGTTGTAAATTTTTAATTAAATATAAACAAAAGCGATGAAAAAAGTTAAACTCTGTTTTATGGTGAGATTTTTTCAAAAAATCCGGGTGCACAAGTCCTTAGAAAAATCGTTGATTTCCAATAATTCGTTCAAGTATACGCTTATTAAACGATGCTGAAATAATTCGACTCCAACGGGAATTGAAAAAAATGTCATACGGCGCAGAAAATTTAATGTCTACAAATTTTTGCCTATTATTCTTCTAAAAACTAATGATTGACAAAAACATTTCCATGTAGTTTGCTTTTAAAACTTTAAATGATTATCTAAAAAAATTCCGACTCTGATGGGATAGAATTTGCGCCATTAAGATGAATGGCCAGCTTCCTAGCCATTATGCACGCATAGTTTTCTGAAGCTCACAATAAAACCGAGTATATTTTTATTTCGGATTTTTAGTAGTATTAACAAAAGCTATCTTAGTTTGTGCTTTCTTAACTTGAACAAATTGAGTCGTACTTTCGGTGGTCCACTTGTTGCTTATTCTAAAGCATCTTCCGCACAGTAGCTGTTCAACAGCAATTCTGTATGGTCGCACAAAAAAAGTTGTTGTAAAACAGTTCACCATTGGCATCCATGCAAATCCCAAATTTAGAGCGATGCTGGTTTGTGCATTGGATATTCCAAAAGCCATTGAGCCGACAACATAGACAAGTGGGAGCATGACAAGAACGATAGGGGAAATCATCTAAATATAGAATTAGTATAAGCGTTAAAATTTTCTGCTTACTTGGCAAAACAAAGCTCGAGTAATCTGCGCTTGAGCTTCTCTAGTTTTCTTTTGTAGATGCTGGGAGGAATTTTTAAAAAACCTCCACATTTTATATGTACAAAATGTTATTGTAGAATAACTTGAGATGTTCATTATAAAATTCATTAGAAGTACCAATCTTAATATTATGTTATTCTAAATATGTTATTTTATATATAAGGTAACCAAAGCATTGATCAGGAACATAGTGAGAATCCAAGGAAGGGGTATTATGATTGAGATCCCTAGTTTTCTAGATGTGACCCTAATCAGACCACTGATCATCGGGCACGATCACAAACATATATCCAGCACACCATAACATCTCCCATTTTTAAAATTGCAATATTTTCTTCATCCGAAAGACGCCTGCCCGAAGTAGAAAACACCGTTATTTTGGAAATTTGCGAGGGCAGGGAGTAGTTTACGGCCTTATCCCAGGTGGTGTCGCCCACCTGACAGGAGATGTGGTACTCCGTTCGCTCTCAAGGCCACGATCATAACCAGTTTGGGAACTATTGCGGTCATAGATCGGCAAGGGAGGGGGAGTCTCCTCCCTCCCTGATCGACGCACTCATGGACCCAAAATTGAAGGGAGGGGCCACCACATCGGGGCCCTCTCCTCCCCCCACTTTGTCGACCTATGATTGCGGTGGTGTAGGTTTCATGAGTTTCCAACACCAAGTACATCATGCCCAGTGGAAATCTCGCTTTCGGAAGTGGCTGCTGGTCATCTGAAGTATTGCAGTATCTCTCCTGCTCCACGGTTTCCCTCGCCAGAATGCACCTGTAGTAGTTCTCCTGGTCGCCATTGTTATGATCGTTCTAGTGTCTTAGGGAAGGGGCAATTAGAGCAAGTGACCCCCCCCCCCCAGCGGGCCAAAAGTCAAAAAACATAAGGAGCCTCTTATGATTAACGGGTGGTGTCCTCCCCTAGCCGACCCTTCTCCCTACATCACTGCTCCCCCACCCAGAATCTCCCCATCAGCCTAAAAATTGGTAACAGCTCTTCAAAAAATATATGAGATGAGGGGACCCCTCTAACAATTTAGCTGCTTTGGAGAGGTGCCCAATATATTTTTGTTTAGTTATGCCACTTACTGCATCAGCTCGTAACCCCAATCTCACATTTTCTGTAGAATTACTACTAACAAATAAATATCCTATATTTTCATTCGCTATAGGAACATCATCCGCAGAAGGAAAAGTTCCAAAAAATACCAGAATTATATAAATTGTTGTCAATCCAAATGGGACAGTTAAATAAGCTACATAGTGCAATATATCGATATCCCTTTTTCTACAAATTTTTTAAAATAAAAAATTAAAGAGAGTATTTTGTATTTATTTACTTGCAAAAAACCAAAAATCTGTAAACAAATTGTATAGGGCATGATGGGATTATAAGGCTGAAGGTAAAAATCCAGATTAAAGTTATTGCATAACGGAGCCCTTGATCATCAAAGTTTGTGCTGAAGATGGAATTTAGGACTAGATATGCAGTGCTTTTGTCCAGTAGGATGATCTAAAACGTGTATTGACTTCAGCAGAAACTGAAATTTTGATCCTCTTGCCAATGTTGAAATTTGGTTTTTAATATATTCCTGGGGTATCTAGGCTCCTAAAACTCCCATGTCCACAGCCACCTTCACCAAGGTGTCTGTGTCCCTTATGACAGGTTCCATAGAGCTTCTCTGAAGCTTCAGTGGAATAGGACCCTGACCGAAGAGAACCATTCAGTGATCAATATGTAGTGGTTCGATGCGCTGTCAGGGGGTTTGACACCATCAACACTAAAAGTTCGATTCTATCTTGAGCTCAGAAGTTTTGCAAAACATATGATGAGCGGGGATCTAGACAAAATCTTACAGGCGCAGATATCAACATACTCAAGGCAAATAACAAATCCACCATACAACCTTGAAGCAAAATTTTACTATACGACTTCATCTCCGTAACAGTCTTATGTTTAATCAAAAATATTAGGAAGTAACACCCAAGTATTGCAAGAATAGAACAAACTGTGGCATTTATCTTATGTACAACGAGTAAAATTTCAGACATCTTATATTCACAAGAATGTCAAATGCAAGCACGAAATCATAAGTAAATGGAGAATATTAAATGTACAAAATACTAATGAACGACTTCTTAGTAGTAATAATGGATTGTTTATATCTACGGTCGAAGCTTTTCAGCTTAAATAATGGAAAGTCTCGAAAATTAATTTTATTTAAAAATTGAATTAATTCTATAATTGTTTCTACGAAAACATTATACGTAGTCTAACCTAGAGATCGCCACTTAAAAAATTTTTTGCCGATTTTTTCTGAAATTTTTTGCTAAAACTGTCCAAAATGGGTGTAAAAACAACTTTAATTAAGATCGTTAGCAAATACTTTAGTAAAAAAAATTCTTATGATCTCAGGGATTTAATGAGATATCGCTTGTCCCAAACGGATCGGTAAATTTTGAATTTTCCAATGTCGATCAATTCGTTTCAATAAACAGATTTTATTGATTCAGGGAACAGTTATCGAATAAAGTCAAAATTTACCGATCTGTTTGGGACAAGCGATAGCTCATTAAATTTGCCTAAAAGCACTAAAGCCAAAAACTTTGAATCAACTTTTTTCTACCTAGATGCACTCGGGAAGAAAAATTTCTTTTATTTTAATAATGAATCACCCATCTTTTAAAAAAATTTCGTTCCGATCGGGGAATAACAATTGCGTGACGTCCCTTGTGAGCCATTTAAGCTACGCAAATGCAAATTTTAAATTTGCCTATTATTTAATATGAAAAATATAAATCCCTTTTTCATGATTTTTTGTAAGTAAGTAAACTCGACCATACTTTTTCAGAATCCGTAAAAATTTTTGGAAAATTCGATTGTTAAGGGTGTTTTCATGCAAAAAAGTGGCAAAACATAAGACCCCTTAAACAGTCTCCAAAATTTGCACCCCATGTACATGTATGGTTCCAATTTACAAACTTGTCAGATTGCGACCTCCTTGCGTTAAAGTTGTTCTTAGTAAAGAATCTTTAATTTTATTCTCTACAACAAATGTATACTTCTTAAGAAATTCTAAGAAACAAGTAAAGCAAAATGATCATGAGAATTCGTTTTTAACGGCGGAAAAATTATACCCAGAAAACTCAAGGCAGATAATTTCATTAGACTTTTAACCTGAGTACGAAAGTATAAAATATTCGTAGAAAAGTCAGAAAATAGGAAAAAAATTAGTAGAGGGATTAAAATTTTTGGGTACAAAAGTTTTTCAAAGAAACATTATAATTTTATCATATTGATCAAAGCACTTTAAATTTTCCTAATTTTTGAGCCATCCAAATTGATGAACACATTTTTTCACCGATTTTTGAGTAGAAAACTTGGAAAAAAAATTACAATGGCTTTTACCACGGACGTATGATCAGAGAGTAAAGGAAACAGACAATCTCGTACGTTCTAAACAGACAAAAGCCGGAATAAAAATCTATGAAAATCAAGCATGTTAGATGTGAATTGGTTTGTTTCTTACGATTTTATGATTTTTGATGATGTCTGTTCTAAACAGATACTTGTCTGTTCTAAACAGAAACTGTCTGTTTAGAACAGACAAGTGTCTGAAGCGAAGTAAAACGATTCGGACCGGATTCCACGAGTTTCCATTTTATGCACACTTTGCCGTGCCGTGTTTTATTATTAAACCCTGAACGCGGTTTGGTCATGTCCGCCCTTGAAGCAATTAAATGGGGGATGAGCTCTATTAGTAACTGGGGTTCTATTCTTTTAATTGGTCTCTAGAGTGGGGTTCTATTAGAATAAATACGGTAGTTTTAGGAAAACAGGAGTTGCTATCGTTGGTCCGTCGTGTAAAAAGTTGACGTATGTGACTATAGTATAGCTTGATTCCAAAACCTTTGGAAACCAAGACTCGATCGTTGGTAAAAACTTTAAAGTGCATTCACATTCTTTGAAACAATTTCGTAGAAAAAATGAAAAACGTCACTGTTTTGTACATTTAATAACAATTTACACATTAAATAGCTAATTTTATTTGAGTTTTATGAGTAAAAGTTCTCCCTAAGAGCTGGGTAACAATCTCATTTCATATATTATAACTCATTGGGCAAAACAGTGTAAGGAAACAAGATGTTTGTTTTGTCTTTGTGCGTTCGATTCTTCAGAAATCTACGAAACACTTGAAATAAAAGTTCAATATATGAGTAGCGAGTAGAAAGGAATGAGGCTGAAAGTTGAAAATAGAAAGGAAGGGGAATAAAAAGTAAAGGGAAAGGAGGGGAGAGAGAAGAAGGTTGATAGGAGAAGGAGGGATGGATGAGGAAATGAGAAGGACTGAGAAGGGGGAGGGATGGGACGGATGAATGGGGTATGGGAAGGGAGGTAGAAGAAGAAAGGGAGGGGAGAGCGGACGAGAGAGAAAAAGATGAGATAGGGAAAGGAGGAGATAGAAAGAATAAGAGAGGAGGGAGCGGGATGGAAAAGGAAGAGAGGAAAGGATGGGTAGGGAGAAATGGAGGGCTGGAAAAGGAGAGGGAAAGAGGGAGATGAAGAGACGAAACGAGGAAAAGAGGGGTGAGGCAGAAGAGAAAAAGGATGAGGAAGGGAAGAAGTGAGGATGGTAGAAGTAGTGAGGGATGGTTGTGTGTGGGGGGGGGGGTGTTGTATGTATGTGGGGTAATGTGATTGTTGTTTGGTATGTTGTTTTTATATCTTATTTAACGTGATCTAAAATCGAAAAATTTTTATCTTTCGAAAATTTCCCAAAAATGACCCTATTAGGGGTAATTTTTTGCGGGAAACACGTTGGCGATGTTATTTGTGCGTAAAAACGCTTCCATTTTTTAGAAAATCGAATTTAAGACAAAGAAAGTACATATTTTGAAAAAGCTAATATGTAAAATTTCGATTTTCTAAAAAATGGAAGCGTTTTTACGTAAAAATAACATTGCCAACCTGTTTTCCGCATAAAATTATCCCTAATAGGGTCATTTTTGAGAAATTTCGAAAAATAAAATTCTTCGATTTCAGACCACGTTCAATGGGGTATAAGAGTAGCTCTAGGTGCTTTGTTTATTGAATGTGTTATTTGTTTGTATGTGTGAAATGTAGAGGCCTGAGTCCACGCCGATAGACGCGGATTCGGGCTAGTTTAATATAAATTAGTTTTTTAACAAGAATTCTATTTTGGGAACTAATTAATTTTACTCAAAAGTTCAATTCTAACCTACAGACATACTTATGAGAGGGTATTTTAATTTTCAAACAAGATGTTTCAAGCACGGCCTCTTTATTCCTTATTAGAGATACTTGCAAATAACCCAGCTTTTGAAGTCTCGAGAAAAAAACTAATTTTTCAATATTGATGATATTTTTGGTATACAAAGAGTGAGGGTATGCTTGAGAGCTTAATTTTTTGTTTTATTTTTCATTAAATTAATTTTATCCATACATAGTAATATTTAATAATATGAAACGCGCTAAAAAATCAACTTTTTGCCAATTTAAAAAATTTATTTACATTCAAAGTCATAGTAGCCCCTTAGGTTATTATTTTTCCTTACCCCAGTATTGATTTCGAACTTCAGATGCGACCAAAATGTCTAGAAAATGTCAAACATTGTTGAACACAACTAGAAAGCGAAGTGCGACAAATATAAAAAGTGATACGAAAAGTGTTGCGAAAAAGTGTGTTACGAATTCGTAGCAGTCGCACTTTTCACCACTTTTGAAGATTTTGTTGTAAAAATGAAAAGTATGACTGTGACGAAAAGTGTCACTTTTTCGTTTCATTCGCAATCACACTTTTCGTCACTATTGTAAGCCGCTTAAAACCGAACGGGTCGGAACCGTTTGAAACCGAACCCGATCCGTTTTATTCAGTTTTTTTCAAACTATAGTTGAGAGAACCATTGTGCAATACAACTAATTGGATGTTTGATACCTAATAGGCCCTATATCATTTTACATGAACATAAAAAATTTATAGGTATCTTCAGAACGTGCAATTTTCAAAAAAAATTTTAACTTGACACATAAAAATTTGTTTCTTATTTAAGTATATCCAGGATTATCACATTGCTAAATAAGTATGGCAATGCCATATTTTTAAAACCTTTGCAATACTTGTCATAGTTATATGGAATTGAAAAATATTGACTATGCCTTTTTTTTAAAATTTTGTCATGTTTTTACCATATGTTTAGCCATTTTGGCCATATTGCCAAGGTTTGCATGTAGCACCTTGAGTGTATTCCTGGCTACAGGAAATCTTTCCCATTACTGTTTTCTATTTCAATACTATTCAAACGAATTTAACGCCTAGCTCCCGCGGGGGCGGCATGCCTTCTCATTTCTGTTACCGAGTTGGCATTGGCATCGATGTTTCCGGTTCAAAAATTTCATTAATTAGTTTATTTTTCATCATATTCCGTGAAAAGGCTCCATTGTCTTATACTTTAGTCGTTTTTTGAGTAATGTTTCTAACAATAACTTCCTATGTCAATTTACAATTTTTAATGATAAGTAATTAAGAAATTTTGGGTGGAGGACTTTTGCGCCCTCACATATGCGCACCTGACACTTGCACTTTCACATTTGCGCCCCGACATATGCGCTCGACATTTGCACCTCGATATTTGCGCCCCTAACATTTGCGCTCTATAATTGCGCAACGATATTTATCCCCGACATTTGCGTCCCTACATATGCGCGCTAATAATGCGCTCCGACATATGCATGCTAATAATTGCGCCCCGACATTTGCGCAAGCTCGTGAACAAATGGGCATTCTACTTATGTATGCATTTTCAAACGACAAAAAATCGATGTTTACTTATGTTAATATTTACAAAATTTATAATTCCGTGTGTTTTGTTTACATAAGTATTATTCAAATAAAAATTTTGGAGCTGTCCTAGCTGGGGGAGTCAATCAACAGAGTTCAAAAAGATGAGTTAAAATTTATCAATTTTTTTTCTCGATATGACCTATATAGGGGTAATTTTATGCGAGGAATCGATTGCGCGCATTCCCGAATCTTGAAAACGCTTCCTTGACCCTGATTTAGGGAAGGAATCGGTGTATTGAAGCGAAAATCAATCTATTTACGTAAAGAGAGTTATATAAACGTTGTTAGAGTTGATTTTTATTATAAACAAATGTGTTCGCGCGTGCTTTATTTGTTGTTGAGAAAGGATTTTTTTATTTTTTCCTGAATCAGGGTCAAGGAAGCATTTTCACGGTGCGGGAGTGAGCGCAATCGATTCTCCGTCAGAAAAACCTAAAAATCGACGGTTTTCTCATAAAAATTCGAAAATGTTTGATTTTTGCTTCAATACACCGATTCCTTCCTTGAATCAGGGTCAAGGAAGCGTTTTCAAGATTCAGGAATGCGCAGAATCGATTCCTCGCATAAAATTACCCCTATATAAGTCATATGGAGAATAAAAATGATAAATTTAAACTCATCTTTTTGAACTCTGTTGATTGACTCCCCCCAGCTACGACAGCTCCGAAATTTTTAAAGGAAAATTTAATTTTTTTTTGAAACTAAAAATAGAGCACGTAGCGTTGTTCTAGAGATCGTGAGGAACATTTTGAGTGGTCGATCATGAAAATTGACTTATGGGATAAAAAGTTATAAGCTTTTGAAGTTCCTTCTTTTTTTTGTTTACAAATTCGAATTTTTTATCATTTTACGAATTTTACAAACTCATTAATTTACTTGCATGGATGACTCAATTGGGAACGTAGGTTGCCAACGTTTTTTGTGACCCAGGTTCGACTACTCACCGGAGTAGAAATTTTTTTGCACGTTGAATTTTTTTAAATCCAGTTATCCTGAAAATCGAGGAGCACAAATAAATTTCGTTGAAATTTCTTCATAATAACGTATTCTGAGCAATAAGAACACGATTTAGAGTAGTTTGGAGAATTATCCCATTTTTTGCCAACTTTGGTCTACCGTGCAATAACAACGGCACAATATTGGTGCGCGAAGCGTGCGTCAGGCTAGTCTCATTGAAAAATCCATGTTGTGATCATCTAAAAAGTTGTTCTTTATATATTTTTTCTACATTCTAAAAGAAAATGAGCAAAAACGGAATTATCCAAGCCTAGAAAATTGTAAGACGCTTGCAGATTTCGCTAGCGTAAACAGCGTGTTGCAATTTTTCGATTTGGACAATTCCGTTTTTGCTAATTTCTTGTTCAAATATAGAAAAATGTATAAGGAACAAATAAAAAATCCTTTTCATTTGCGTTTCCCGCTCACGCTCAGATGTAAACGAGCCTTAAAAATGAATAATTTTCAGTGTCAATTTTTGTCATCCTTAAATATAATGACTAGCCAACAAAATCATATTTTGGAAACATGTGCTAAAATATAATAATCAAAAGGAAATTCAATAACTCA